>NIGB01000005.1:413452-423868 GCA_003055145.1 Escovopsis weberi
CCCCCCCCCCCCCCCCCCTTCGATGCCCGTGCAAAGCACGCTGCAGTCTCGTCAACGAGGCGTGCTGCATGAGGCCCGGATACTGTACCGGTAGGAAGGGGGTGCACTCCGTATCTGGACGGATGAGATCTCGCCGCAGGGCCAATGAGGGAGATCTTTCGGTGATGCATGCTGCGCATGCTGCGCATGCCACGCTTGCCACGTGGGGTTCGACATCAGCCGTGGAGCTCGACGAGGACTTGCGCTGCAAGGTGGACATACCAGTGCATACCTGCACGCCCGGAAGGACAGGCGCCCGAGTCAGTCCGTTGCTGAAACACACTTTCGTGAATCGTGAAGCTCCTCTCTCCACATCTCAGGGGCGGGCGTTTTGATCTGCAAAGCCCAAGAATAGCAACTGCGTGACGCGCCCTCACGCGGCTTCCAAGTCGGCAGAGCCGGAACAGCACAGCGAGACCCTCGGCACCGCACGGAGTACGGAGTACCGAGTACGGAGTAGTGTACTCCGCACGAAGTGATTCGTACGGATATGAAATCAAGCTTTTTCTTTCAATGCGTCTGCCTGGGTTCTAGTGCAGTCTCCCGAGTAAGCAGCGCGGGTTTGAGCGGTTGGCGACGGCTATCGACTGTCGAGCCGGCGCGCGGGCGTGTCTAGTTGATCGGGGGAGGTGTGTCCGTACTCCGTACGGGAGGGTGAGAAGGGAGGCCCAGTGTGAGGGGAGAGTCAAATGAGAAGAGAACTTCTCGGCGGACAGACCGCTTGTCTCGATGCTCACTGCGGCCGCATGACCTGACGAGTGCTCGTGCTGTCTATGGTGGCCTCGAGGTGCTCGAATCCCACCAGCCCATCCGAGCTGCGAATACTCCGTACAATACTCCGTACTCTGTATTCCGTACTCCGTAGAATTCCGCGGACCCAGAAGCGATCGGCATTGATGCTGATTCTGTCGCAAGCTTCGAGCGCCACTGTCGGGCGCAAAACTCTAAAAAGTCGCATCTGTGCTCCGTGCTGTACGGAGGAGTATTGAGAAGAGTCCCGTGGCTAACGGAATCCATCGTGAATTCGAAGGAGCGTTTTGCTGTGAGCGACAGATGAGGCCGAATCTTGTTGGGCATGGTACGGAGTAGAGATTGATGCATGTCATTGCATCCAGACATCCTGCGTCTGGATCCATTCTGCAGGGTCTGGACATGCATGGTCAATCAACAGGGCTCCGTACTCCGTACATACTCTGTCGATGGCACTTACACCAGCTGCAGGTGGTTGCCCGTCCTCTGGATGTTTGCCTGAGAACTTGCGCTGACGGGGGGCCATGCTTCAACTTTCTAGGAACAAGTCAGCCAGGATACTGGTAATCGAATCAAGAAATGGCCTTTTCCATCTCAAACCTTCTCGTTTAATTTGAAGTTGGGAAACACTCTCGTCAACCTCTGTTGAGCCTATCTTTAGAAGGAGAATCCCGAATCAACAGACTGAAACTTGCCAAATCGACGCAAGTACCTGTACTCCGTACGTTCTGGTAGGACCAGAGCCGAGTGACCCGGGAGAGAAGGAAAAGACGGCACATTGCATATGGATGTATAGCAACAGCCGTGCTTCTCAGGAGGGGATCCTTGTGCATCACGATGCAGCACCTATACTTTCATACGCAGATCTCGTACTCGTACGGAGTACGGAGTACTGTACACGACGATGATCAGCCTGGATACCGGGAAGAGGGACTCCGGACGAAGTTACTCCGTACCGGGAGAACAACTTTCGAGTACTAGGTAGTTTGACCTGTACCGAATACCTGTGTTCCGCACGTAGAAGTACTCCGCAGAGGTGCCGTCGTTGGCGCGTGCGAAGGATAATAATGATGCTTGCCAGGCCGCGAGGCGCAGTCTCGAATTGCTGGGAGCCGGCGCAAGGCCAAAAGCCAAGAGCACATGAATCACAAGCTCGAGCTCACTTTTGGGCTGGGTTGGGGGAATTGGATTCAAGAGCGCACCCACGCCCGTTCCATCCCTGCCAAGGAGCCACCTGCAGATCGATTCGTTCCAGAAGCAAGCAGGACGCCTTCTCCTCACTTGGACCCCCTCCTTCGGGCCCGGGGCGATGGCTGATTCGGTCATGGCGTTTCGTAATGCGCGTCCGAGAAGGGGTCCTGATTCAGCTCCCCATGGATGGCCTCCCCTCTTCCTCACCAGTATCCTACCAGTAGGGCAGACGGGGCAGTCCACGCGGCAACGTCATAGCCTCCACGGCGGGCTCTGGGTGTTTGAGATTGAGGGGCGCGGAGCATCAGACGCCGACGATTGGCCACCTGTGCGATGTGTTTTGTAAGCCCTCAGCCTTAGATGGCGCACCTACCTCTTCTGGCGTAGTCGGAAGGGATATACTTTTTCCTGGTGACCACGATCTGGGCAATTCATACTGGTACTCTTGCGAGTACGAGTACAATGAGTAGGGCGTCTGACTTACGAATCCTCGTAGGCCGGGATGGTTCCCGCTTATCGCCGACCCGGGCTCTCTTTGGCCATTTTGCGTGCCCTTGATGCAGGCAGGGATCGTCTGAATAGCGCCTGGGCGCGGTCGAGGAGGAGGCATGTCGAACGATATGTAGATGTGAGGAGCAGGGGCCCAAAAACAGGGAGCCCCGAATCTGGCGAAAGATGCGGCGAAAGTGGGAAGCGCAATCTCGAGTCGCTCGCTGCCTTGACGAGTAGCTTGTCGGCGAACCGATGGCGTCTCGGGGCATGTTTCTCTCAATGGTCTGAGTGCCTCGGCGAAGATTGCGTTGCTCGACGATTGTGGGAGAGATTGAGTCATGACAGGCGCGGAGTTGAGGTGCGGAGTTGAGGCCACGAAAAAACAACTAAAAAAAACCATGGCAACTAGAAGGCGCTCCCTACCTGTAGACTCCAAGTTGGTACCTGCTGAGAATCATGGATGGATCCTGAAGGAAAGAGCATCCGAATAACATCAATGCTGGTTCTAGCGCGAGTACTCCGAGGTAGCTCCTGCTCAACACTGGGTAAAATCTTCCACTGTACGGAGCACTTTAAACGTCGGAGTACTAGTACTCCGTAGTAGTACTAGGTACTGGGTCCCGAGGTACCTTTAAGCACACTCCCTCCGTGCACCCATCAAGACGTGCCTGGCGCACTAGCGGCCTTCCTTTCATTTTCTAGAAGCATTCCGTTTCCAGGGTCTCCATGCCACACCGCCGCGATCCCGCTCCTGGTGCCCAGACCCGGGCGCCCGTCCAGGGCCTTCGCTCCGCCTCGCCTCGGCGGCACCGCCAGGGGGGAAGGGGGGGGGGGGCCGCCCTGGATTTGCTCTTGCTCTTTCATCAATCTGGATTCCTCAGGGTCTCAATGCTTTCAATATCATCTCCCGGATCCGTATCTGCAATCTGCAATCTGCATCTGCATCTGCATCTGCATCTGCATCTCCATCGTCCCTCGATCTCGGGGAGGGTCTTCTCCTCCTTGCTCGCTCGCTTGCTTCGTTTGCAGGCAGCTCCCGATTCGTGTCTCATCGGTCAGCCCGGAAATTGCTGTGTTCGTCCAGGTCCGGGCATGCCATCCGGCGTCTTTGTACATGCTCCGTACTCCGTACATACTACCTCTCCGTACGATTATGCAGGGACGTTTGGCCTCGCTTCCACATCACGTCTTCTGTCACTGGACTTGTCGAGGGACGCTGCTGGATCGATGCAAACCTCGCTCGAGACGCACACGCTCTACCTCTGGCTGGTACGGATACGAGGTACCAGTGGCCGCGCTACGGGTATCCCTACTCGTGCCATCGTGTCCTTCCTTCGGTAAGGGGCTGTTTCGATTGAGCGCCCACGGGTGCCAGGGGTCGGAAATCCCCGTCAATCTACTAGGGAGTTGGGATCGGGCATGGCTCCCCAGTCCGGAATACCTCCGCCATGGATGGGGGACGGAAGTGAATCCGAGCATGCCAGCATGATGCCCCCCCCCCCCTTTGCCACCCCAAACGAGCCAGAGCCCTGGATGCCGAGCTTCCAGCGAGCTTCAGGAGCGATATGATCTGAAGAAGTACCCCAACGAGGCCCTCTCAAATGTCTGTACTCCGTACCAGGGATGCTGCACAGGAGACGAGACTTGTTGATGAGATGCATGAGGGCTTGGCCTCCAGAGTCTGAATCGCGGATATGCTGATTCTGGTCGAAACACCCATCACCGAGTTCCAAGGATGTCGTTGTCGCAGAATTTCATTTTACGGGACCAGACAGCATGTCACTTGGCCATTGGCACACGAGGCGTCCACGTCCATGGAAGCTTCAACCTTTCTTGGGAAAGATTCCACGCCGTCTTCCAGCCCGGTGCCTCTGCTCCGCCTTCCAAAGGAGACAAGTCGACCCTCACATTCGACATCTAGAATCCTGCTCCATACGGCCAGATGGTGCAGAGCTTGTCCAGGCCATCCATGTGAGTCAGTACGTATGTATGCATTTACCGGTGCAAACGACGGATGGAGATAGGGGTGGGAAGCACGGACACACACACGCGGACAGGATGAAACACCCTTGTTGGCCCTCTGCGTCCGTATCGAGCATACCTGCACGATCCATCCAAGACCGCCAGCCGCACCCTCGCAGACGTCATCGCCATCCAGGCGTCGCGCCCTGGGGCTCAAGCACAGGGACCGAGACGGCCCATGCGACGAGGAGCGAGGAGCACGCGTGGGCCGAACGCTTGACGCCTTGGCGCCCGCGCCGGTACTAGCACTCGTACGAAGTGCGAGTACTCGTACTGACTCATAGCGCCGCCAGCTGCGTCGATTCCGCGCGTGGAAGGGGTCTTCGGAGCGCCGCGCGCCGGGGTCCACCTCTCCTCGCTGTTCGCTTCCGGCCTCAGCCCGTCTGGCTGTCATTTGTGGGCGATGATGGCTTCTCCTGGGATCCTTTTCGGGGCGGGGGGGTTCCGCCCCCGGGCATGCTCGCGCGGCCAGCAGGAGTCGCTGTGGTCGAGGTCTGGCCATGGTGCTGTGGGCTCATGCACCATATTTGAGAGTATCTGGACAAGCAGTACAGAGTACGGAGCACCCCGCTCGATACTCGGCAGACCGTGATCCGCATGTACTCGTAGTCCTTAGTAAGCCCGTACAAGAAAAGCGCTTTCGGGACGCCTGGAGCGTGGACAGGCGAAAAGCCTTGCGTGCCGGACGCGAAGCGCGAGAGCCGCAGGGATGGAGTCGTGCTTGGGGATCCGAGCTTCGAGGTTCGTGATCCATGCTCCGTCGAGTCGTCGTAGCTCGTACTCCGTAATCCGTGGGCGAATGACTAGGCGAGTCAGAGCCAGAGTCAGCAAGTCGGTGAGTCAGCCAGGGCGAGGCCAAGAGTCTGTAGTGGGAAGAAGCGAAAGACAAATTAGACATTGCAGGAAAAGAAACGCCCAGCAGACCCTCAAGTCCCAACAAGGGACAAACATTGATCAAATTGATCCATACCCGCGGGCAGAGAGGGATTGAGGAGACGGTCTCGCACCTGTCACACCATTGATGATCAGCAGGCGAAAGGGATGGTGTATCGCAAATCGCACCGACTCCGCGGCCTTCATTTCGCAGGCCGTGTCATGACGCCCGCCGTCGAGGACTTCTGTGCCGATCTCATACCGGTACTGGTACTCCGTACTCCGAAGTCCGTGCTGGTGGCCTCGATTGCTTCCATGATCCTCGCACGCCCCCCCCTTCCGAAGGGTCTGGTCCCCTGGCGATGCTCACGCAACGTGGCCACGGCAGCCACCGCGTTGCGGAGAAGGAGGCCGATTGGCCCGGCTCGCTAAGGGGATGCAGCAATCGGGGTGCTAGAGTGTGAGTCCTTGGTCCTCGTCCGCGGGCACACGTGCCTGCGCCAGGTCGCTGAGCTCGAATGGAGGACGAATCGTGCGGTCGATGAACAATGCGAATGGGTGGGATTCGAAGCTCAAAGGTCGAGCGAAGCCCGGTCAGACAACCCGCCAATGCCCTGTATGCATCTATGCAACTATGCATCTATGCATCTATGCATCTATGCATCTATGCATCTATGCATCTACTAATGCAACTGCAGGTTCCAGATATGCAGATATGCAGATATTGTACTCCGTACTCCGTACTCCGTAGGTACTACTAAGTCAACTTCATAATTGAGTCAACGCCTTCCGTCTCCTACCCTGTAGCTCCGAATCTCCAACTTCAATTTCACGACTTCAACTTCCAGTGCCCCAGCCTACATGTGTGTGGTGGCTTTACCTGGCAGATCCAGTTGATTTCAAGCTCCATGTTCTCATCCATCGGGATCGTCGGGTTGCTGTCACTCTCATCTTGCTCACGCCTAGCTCGTCTCGGTTGGCGTAAAGTTACTCCGGACCTAAAAGGACATTCCGCCCTGACCGAATCTTTTGCGAAGGTTCTGGTCGCTGACTACCTAGGTAGAGACTCCTGTCCGCGGGAAAAAGGAGTTTTTTTTAAAAAAAAAAGCACCATCCATGACCAGCCGCAAACTTCATCCTGAAACTCTTCAGTGCTTAATATAGATCTTCAGTTCAGGACTGTGTGCAGTGGTTGGCGCTTTGAACAGACCCTCACGGATTGACCTCAAGGCAGGCATTGGAGTGCAAACTTCAGGCGCGTCGCTGATGCAACCCCTGCGGCCGCTTCCACCATCACCAATCCAGTCCTCGACGTATCCAAACTGGCGTCTGATGACCACACTGGATGGATCTTGAAGAGCCCCATCTGCTAGACCGCTGTCTCGACATGTCAGCATGGAGACGGAGTACGGAGCAATTCGTATGTATGGAATACCTACCTGTATGTATGTATGCATCCACCATGCGACTGGAGGTTATAATTCCCCGTTCGGGCGGAGTACGGAGTAGAGGATGATGGCATGATGGGTGACATACCGTCCAGGTACGCATACCAGTACTATCTCTTCTAGATCCATACCTGGTATCACCGCCGTGAACATGTCTGGTCTTGTCGTCTGTTTGCGGAAGCGTCCTGGCTTTTTGCCGTGGCCTCAATACCAGTGCCTGAATGCCTGTATTAGTTCATCAGCGCAAGCCTGTTTCATGGTGAGACAACCGAGAGGGACCCAAGGGCGACGAGGTTGGCGGCAAGAATCCGCCACGAGTCGTACCTCGATAGACTTGAATCTTGATCCATCCCATGCGAGTGCCATGCCCCAGGGCCCAACCTCCCTCCCTCCATACCGGGACACCCTCACAGAGCACCAAGTAGTATGTACGAGTACGGAGTACTGCACGCATTGTCTCGGATCTCACAGCGCGCACGCGTTTCTCCAGACAGGCAATCAAACCATCAATCTATCAATCAGGCAATTCATTAGTTTATCAGTCCACAACCGGGCAGTTGGAGGGTCTGGCAATACATACATACTCGTACATACATAGTATGTATATGCAGTGGATAGATTGATAGATCCATTACCTGCATCATCCTGCTGCCACGCACACGCGGACCGTTTGCGCTGTCACCTTACCGCATATACTGCTGCTGCCCGTACCTGTATGTACGAGGACTCCATACGGAGTACAGCACTCGTGCTCGTCCGCGTGGTGTTTCTCGGCGCGAGGACGCAGGGATTCACGGCCCAACACGCGACTCGTTTGCGGGGACGGCCTGCATTCGTTGGCACACCTGCAGTCCCGAAACAGCCGTGGGCATGATTCATGAGTCCAGGGAGGGATATATTGAAGGTAACCTCCGTTTTTCGTTCTTCGTTCTTCGTTCTTCGTGCTTCGTGCTTCGTACTCCGTACGGAAGAACCTTGAGAGGAATGATTTGATAGAAGTTGAAGAAGTTGTTGAGGAGAAGAGTCCGTGATGGAATTTTGGGAATGAATTGATGTCCAGGCCTGATACGGAGTACTACCTCCAACCAAACAGGTCAGGCAAGAGGTACTCCGTACCTACAAGAGGTACCTACTCCCGCCGGCTCCTTCCTCCCTTCCGCCTGCCTGTCACGCCTTCCTTGCGCCATTCTTGGGCTCCCGCAGAGACTCACTCCATCAATCCTTGATCCCCTGCTCCTTCCCTGCCCTACACTCTCCGCCCCCTCCCCTGTTCTACAGTGCAGGCACGTTTGTGTGCAGATTCACGCCGCGGCCCTTGTCTTGTACTCCGTACCCTCCCCTCCCTTGTCGCCGCCAAAAGGAAACTTTGAGGATTCCTCATGCCTTGGCTGCTGCCCAGCTCTCAGTACATATATGTATGTACATGTATGCGGAGCACACTGGGCATCTGCTGACTGTATTGCTGTCCTCCGTACTCCGTACTCCGCAGGCGGTCGTGCTCTGCCCGCAGGTCCTTCCGCGTCTTCGAGATCCAGTTGATAGTACTCCGTACTCCGTACTCCGTACTGCTTGTTCGGAGTTCACAAGAGCCATCGAGGGACTCCCTGTCGGATACTCTTTCCTCAGACGAGAGTACCGGTAAGGCTGCACCTTCTCCGCTCGCAGGCCGTGATCACTTCAGGCAAGTGCTGCTGCCGTGTGGCTCCTCACCCTGTGCTCTGCGCCTTCCATTGAACTCACTCCGAGTCGTCAATACTGATACATTCCCGGTCGCGGTGCCCAGTGGTTCAGTGTTTGTACACATACGGAGTACGAAATGCTGCATTCGCTCACCCCTCCGCCCACTCCCAAGAGGTAGTACCTGTACCGGCACGAGTACCTCGACTACACGCCCCCTCCTTCCATGGATGAACTGAACTTGGACATTCAACACGCCCCCTCCCTCCCTCCTTCCAGGTAGGGCCTCCCCTTCCTTTCTTCTCCTTCACTCCTTCCCCCAGGAAAAAAAAAGGCCATATCCTTTCCAAACTCCCTCCCTCCATTCATTCCCACGCCTCCAGTCTCTTCATCCTCATCGATCCATCAATCCATCCATCCTCTCCCTCTCGTAAATCCTCACAATACAATCAATCAATCAATCAAGCAATCAATCAATCCGCCGGGACTGCGAGCTCACCACTGCTACTGCTATTGTCTACTGTCTACTGTCTGCTACTACTACTACTACTACTACTACTACTACTACTATCTATTGATCAACCGGGCGCCTTTTTCCTCTCGCCTGGGGTGTCATTTCTCTTATCGGTCCCTGCTCCGTTCTCTCCCCTCTTTTTTTTTGTTGTGGCCGCCTCCACGGAGTAGTACCTCCTACTATTCTCCCGCCCTCTTCCCCTCTCGGGATAGATCAATAGACCCCTTCTCCTCCTTGCCTGTCTCCTCCTCCATCTTCACCATCCTCCTCCTCTTCCTCCTCAACAGAATACATCAATCAATACGATACGGAGTACGGAGTACGGAGTACTAGATGGCGATTCTATCACCGCATCATACCCCCAACTCCCGACCCTCAGCAGCTCCATCATCATCACACCATCAGCCCAACGCTTCGACAGGCTCCTACCTGGCCGACTGCTCCGCATCGTCGCCGTCCCCGCCGCCGCCGCCCTCGTCGTCTCCGAGAGCCCGTCGCTTACAGAATACCATCGTTCCCCAGTCCGCTGCGTTTCAGCCGGAGCCGAGCGTCCCTCACTCAGCAAACTCAAAACATCACAGCGGACATCGCCGAGCCGGCTCCAACTTACCCGGCGCACAGCCAAGGTCCCAGCGATCCGCCGCGAGCGGCATCCTCTCCCTCGCCGCTGCAGCCCTCGACCGCACCCAGAGCGCCATTGCCTCCTTGTCCGAGCCTGTGATCCGGCCTCTCCACTCCTACTCCTCCCCCTTCAACGCCAACGCCGCCGGCCTGGCACGGCACTCGCACAACTACTCCCTGTTCGCTTCCTCCGCCGCCTCCGCCTCTGCCGCAGACGCCACACCCCTGGTCAGGACAGATTCGGACCCAAATTCTATAAGTAATCTGTCACTCCCGACTCTGACCTCCTCCCACGCCTCACAACTATCCCACACCTCTGCTGGCCGACCCGACCCAACGGGGCTTCCCGCCATCGCAGCAGCAGCAGCAGCAGCCTCATCGCAGCAGCAGCAGCAGCAGCAGCAACGCTCGCCGCCCCTGTCACGCTCGTCCTCCGCAAGGACCTCTTTGACCCAGACGTCGCCCGATCCGCACCCTCATTCGTCTCTCTCTTCCGCCTCCGAAATGCATCAGACATCTTCGCGCCTTTTGCGCATGACCGATGACGACCGGCCATTCACAAAGGTATGGAGGATTGCCCTCACTGCGACTCTCTGTCTTGAATCGATGATTTATCTGTTCTTTCTATCTCCCTCTTCTTTTTTTTTATCACTTTATTATTTCCTCATTTTTTTTTTTTTTTTTTTTTTTTTTTTTTTTTTTTTTTTTTTTTTTTTTTTTTTTTTTTTTTTTTTTTTTTTTTTTTTTTTTTTTTTTTTTTTTTTTTTTTTTTTTTTTTTTTTTTTTTTT
>NIGB01000005.1:423880-443575 GCA_003055145.1 Escovopsis weberi
TTTTTTTTTTTTTTTTTTTTTTTTTTTTTTTTTTTTTTTTTTTTTTTTTTTTTTTTTTTTTTTTTTTTTTTTTTTTTTTTTTTTTTTTTTTTTTTTTTTTGGAATGCAATCCATAATGTTCAGATCCCATGCGTGAAACAAATTCTGTTGTGTTTTGAAATTCAGCTTGCTGACTTTAATTTGCTGACGCCATCTTTTAGGACTTGAATGATCTCTTCTCAACCCTGATCGTCAGCTTGCTGCCACTGTCGGCTCATCGCGTGAGATTGACAAAGGTCGAATATACCTTCTTGTCCGAGGATGCCATCAACAATCTCGCCTCGTTGAAGTTTTCCCAATCCAACCGCATGCCGGATCCCAAGGACCCATCGAGGATCGTGACCACGACCACGACCACGACCTTCTCCATGGCCAAGGACATGGCCCGGTCAATCTGTCAACGCTTCGTCGATGCTCGCTTCATCGAATCCGCGGATGGAAGATACCAGCAAATGTACACCTTGAAGGGTTCCGTCTGGCAATTGACCCCCAAGGGCATCTCCATCCTGGATCGCTTTTGCGCCAAGAATGGTATCCAGCAAAAGCAGGTCAACGAGCTTGCCGGCTCAGGAGCCGCGCAGCTCGTCATCCTGGAGAGAGACCAGCTCACGGACAAGCTCATGAGTGACTGGTGCACCGTCGAGGTTATCTTCCGCAGATTTGTCGGTGTCGATAGCCGCAACACCAAGCCCACAGTCACCGCCGCTGATTCCGACTCCCTGCACGACTACAAGGACGGTCTCACCGGTGTCAAGATGGCTGCTGAACGTAAGGTGAACAGCAGGCTCTACCGGGATACCTTCACCGGTAAGGCGACGTCCGACTGGCTGATGGACTGCTCGACAATCGTCGACAGGAGGGAGGCCGCCGAGATCGCTTCGCTCTTCGTCGAGCATCAATTGATGGAGCCCATCGTCCACGACAGAGCCTACACAATGCAGCATCCGACGGCCAATTCTTTCCAGCCCACCAGGTACTCAATCTATCAGATCTCTCAGCGGGGGAAGGCCATCATCAACGGAAACAAGCCGAGGTCCCAGGCCTCCGAGAGCGACGAGACCAGCACACACCGCAACGGCTTCAACCGTGACTCCAACAACCAGAGGCTTGAGCGCATTCTCAACGACCCGGCTCTCCGCCTGCTCTTCAGGGAGAACTTGAGGGATACGCATTGCGAAGAGAACCTTTCTTTCTACAAGGATGTGAACGAGTTTGTCTCGAGCTGCAAGGTCACCGTCGCGGCCGCCGAGGAAGCGCCCACGCCAGCCTCAATGGATGCTGTCAAGGAAGTCATGGCACAGGCCTACGGCATCTACAACGCATTCCTGGCGCCCGGCTCGCCTTGCGAGCTCAACATCGACCATCAGCTTCGCAACAACCTGGCGACGCGGATGACCAAGGCGGTCGGCCAAGAGGGAGGCATGATTGAAATCTTGGGCGAAGTGATTGCCTTGTTCGAGGATGCTCGATTGGCCGTCTTCAAGCTCATGGCTAGTGTGCGTTCAAGAGTCTTTATTTTCCCCCTTTGAATGTGCAAATCCCGCGTACAATTGCTGACGCAAAACGACAGGACTCTGTCCCCAAATTCCTAAGGAACCCCAAGTACGAGCAACAGTTGCGAAACTTCGACATTGACGCAGCGGTGCCACCCGGTTCTCGTGGTCTTGAGCGGAGCCAGTCTCGAGCGCTCTCAAAGACGCAGGCGTGAGCGACCGAGCTCACGGTGACCAGCCCTGCAGGCAGTCGAATCAAACATCAGCGGGCATGATCAATCCTCGACAAGCCTCGCCAAAACAACGCGCAACATCTGGCGACGGGGGCCCACGTCCCATTTTCCTTCCCTTCTTTACCTCTCTTTCAACCTTGTTTCTGTGTTTTGCTCTGCTCTGAACGAGCTACGTCTACCATCATTCTGGGGTATGGCGGCACGATTGATACCTCTTAGATTCCTCTCTACATGTCTGTCTGCATTTATCGGTGTTAATTGCGTCATCTGCTTGCTTCTATTCTATCTGACCTTTTCACTTTCACCTCCACTACTCTTTTTCCCACTAATCTTGAGGGTTTGAACGAAAAAAAAGGCGCCCTGTGGACGCCCAAAGGTTGAACACCAGAGGTTTTGCTATCCTGACCCTAGCGGTATTTGGCATACTCTCAGCTCTGGTGCCAAAGTTGTTTTCCTTGTTTGCTCCGTTTTTTTTCTTTTAATATTCCATCTGTCCTTTCAGGCTTCCTTTTGCTTCGAAGCTTTTTTTTGAAGAGATGATCTCGAGGAAAAAGGCAAAATATGACGAAGGGGCGTTTTCGGGTGCATCTTGGAATAGACGAGGAGTCATCTGACGATGGAACATGGTGTACATGATCATGTTCTGCTTCACCTTCCGCGCGGGAAGAAGGATCATCAGCAACGGTCGGGGGTCGGATGTTGTCGAATGAGGCCAGTCGGCCATGGGCCAGCTGGGTTCCAAGGTTCAGGAGGGAAGTTGGCGATGGAGAAACGGGGACGGGACGGAGATGGTTAGTCCAAACGAGGTCCATGAGAATATGGTGCGGCGAACGCCACCCTTATTAATCTATATTCGTTTTCTCCATGACGCAAGTCTGCTCCTTGGTGTGACATGTATGGCTATGAATGTCGGGGGTTGCAGAGCTTTTGGCGGGGTCCTTGTGCTGTTGAAACCGAAGCTGCGAAGCCCAGAGCTATGTTGAGTTCCATCATCATCGAAGCGGACGTGAGTCTTTCCGAGTTCACAGTTCACTTCTGGCAGGGAAAGCTTGATGGAAGCAGTTTGAGGTCTTGAAAAAGAGACCCCACTCCTTGTACTCCGTAAAAGTATTTGATACTTATGACATTCCTGGAGGGGGGGGACTGAATCAAGGACCCATGAGGAGTGTGATACCAGGAAGTTCTGGATGCACGATGCGTGAGGCTGCGCGTCGTCACGAGGGGCTTTCGGTATCCGTTCACGGCCGCAACGTCTTGGTGCAGGATGCGATGAATATAAGAATATATGTGTGTTCCGATATATACACGATGTTGCATGGTACATGATCCGGGACCCGAAGAATCAGGACCCCTCGCCCCTCTCTGAGTTTCCCGCGTCGGGTCAAGGAAGTCGACGCGTGAATGGCCTGGTCCGGCCAGGCACTCTGCACGCTGCTTCTTGAAATCTTTCATAACACCTGGCTCCGTGCTTGTGTGCGCATAAATCAGGATCGGGAACGGATCGAACGCCTGGGATGATGGGCTCGTTTGCGCGCGAGCGTCTTGCATGCTGATGCTTATTAGGTCATGGTTTTTTTTTCAACCTTTGATATACGTAGTGCGCCTCTGATTGAAAAGCCGGCCATTGTGTGTCGCGAGACCGGTCAAAAGGAGCGGTTCGCCATCTCGAGCTGGTAGAAGCCGGACCCCGTGGCCCGGAGCCCCTCGTGGAGCACCTGCGTCTGGTCCTCCGCCCCCCCGGCGGTCGCCTCGTCGGGGACGCGCCCGCCGCCGCCGCCTCCCCACGACGTCGGGCGCGCTTGCGGCACGGGCGAGCGCAGCATGAGGTCGAAGTGCGCGGAGCGAACCTCGCCCTTGTAGGCGGCGTCGAGCATGGCGCGCTCGGCGAGGGCGCGGACGACGGTGCCGTGGGCCTTCTTGAGCGTCTTCTTGACGAAGGCGGCCATGACGATGCTGCAGCGCAGCTCGACGTCCTCGCGTATGTACAGGCCGTCGGGGGGGGCGCCGAGCCCGATCTCGACGGGTTCGGGCGGCTCGCCGGGCAGCGTGCCGCCGACGGTCCAGCGCTCGCGCAGGTCGACGCCCATGGGCGCGTGGCAGTGCGTCTGCAGGCCGTGCGGCAGGTCGTGGAAGGCGGCCGTGTACTCGACGGCGCCCGACGCCAGGCCGCCGGGGAGGTATGCGATGCGGTCCGTGATGGCGTACCAGGCGCACGCACGCTCGTCGGGCAGGGCGTGCGCCGGGGCGGGGATGCGCCGCCGCGCCGTGACGAGCGGGTTGAGGTCGATCATGGCCGCGTGGTTGTGCAGGAAGTCGATGGCGAGCTGGCGCGGGATGCCCGCCGGCAGGGGCGTGATGGAGGTGAAGACGGTGCGCTTGGACATGATGGGCCTCAGTCCGCGAGCTGCCGGCTCTTGTTCTTCTTCCTCTGCTTCTTCTTCTTTTCCCTCTTCTTCTCTATCTTCCTAATCTTCTTGTCTTACTTCTGCGTCTCCTCCTTCGACCTTCCAGTAGCGGCGGGGCGATGCGGATTCGAGAGAGGAGCGGAGGATCGAGCTGCGAAGGCGCCCGGGTGTGGTGGCTGTCGCGGGCCTTAGGCTGAGCTGGACAAGCAGAGAGAACCAACGTGACGTGATGCGCCGTTGGACTGAGAGCGCCGCAGGGGCCGCTCAGCCGCAGGGAGGGTATAGGTACAGGGTATCCCGTATGCAGGGCGATTGATGTCTGGAGGCGCGTTGGCGACAGCGGGAGAGGGTGCGTGGATCGAGATGCAGTTCTGTCGTGCGCCGGCGCCGCGAGGACAGGTGGCTGTCTGATTGGACAGGGGCGGGATTCGAGGCTGGTGCTGCTGTTGTGTTGAAGTGGTGATGCTGATCTCGGCGTCGACGTCGGCGGTGGCGGATGACTACCTGAGATGACAGAAAGCGGAGGTGGGGTTTTCGATGTCCAGTCCAGAGGGCAGAGGCCGGGAAAAGGGGTTCGCATCCATTTTAAACTATGTGGAGACACCTTGAGGAATTTCTCGGGCAATGAATCATGAATTCCAAGCTTCCATCGCGGACCAAGCCCCGTCCATTGACGGTTAGACGAAGCGTCTGGCGACGGAAGGCTGATCGCTGCACGCAGGGTCTTTGTCAGGCTTCCGCCGCACGGAGATATTGAGGCGTGAGGCGTTCAGGCTGATCGGGGTTCTATACTTGGCATCCTGGAGACGGAAATAGAAACACCAAGGCCCATGATCCAGGCACACGGCCGGCACTATTCCCAGAATCGTGCGGCTAGCGCAAGCCCTGCAACACACACAGTCAGCTACCACAGTGTTAGATTAAATCGATGCACCTCATCGGGGCGCGAGATCCGGTCCAGACGGCAGGGGTCCGAGTCGCATTGATGTAATCGTGCTCCGTACGGAGTGCGAGGGCTCGTACCGGTATGGGTAAGGGCCTCTGCGGCAGGGAAGGGCGCTGCCCGCTTCAAACCGACTAGCTGCTGCAGGCATGGCAGGTTCTATTGCTGTCCAACGGGGCGGGCCAATCATTTCTGACGATGATGACGATGGTGATGGCTTTCAGGGATACTTCATTCCTCGACGCCATACTCCGTAGATGGTTCTGACTCAGCCGGGGGAAGCAAGGACATTTCGATTTGCCTATGGAGAAAACCGCCTCAATCGACGTCACATGGCCTCGCGAGGAAGAAGAAGAAGAAGAAGAAGAGGAGGAGGAGGAGGAGAAGGAGGAGGAGGAGGAGGAGGAGAAGGACCAATTCACAGCTCTTTGCACCACTTGGCCAGGACGGTGCTCAGCTTCACCGCGCCGGGGATTTCCTCGAGCGCGACGTCGATCCGCCACATCTTCCCATCCAGGCCCCCGTGGCCGGTCACTCTGCTGTTGGCACCTCCCACGCCGGCGGGCACGAGGAGACCGAGTGTGATGAGGCGCTCCCACGCGATCCCTGCGACGCCGCGGCTCCAAACCCTGGCACCGCCGCCTATGGCTAGCATGCCCGATGTTGCGGACTGCGCTCGCTGTCGCCCGACCAGGGACGAGTACTCGTCGTAGACCATGGCGAAGTTGACGGTATCCGTGTCTGCGACAATGTCGAGCCGTGCTCCTGCAATGAGCAGCCCGAGTTCGAGGTCGGATAGTGTGGAGAGGAGCTGGATCCTGGAGTCTGGGGGCGTGAGAGATGTCTTCCCCAAAGAATCGGGTACGGCAAGGGAGAGGCTTGTGGAGGACACTGCTGAGAGGGGCAGTATCCACTCATTGAAGAACGCGGAAGGGGATTTTGTCGTGTAGAAATGGTACTGTAGGAGTTCTTGGAAGGCCGGCTGGTTGTAGAGCTCCTGCGCATCGTTAGCCACGGTTGCGTTCATCAGAAGATGAAGAGGCATTAGGATTCCAATATGGACGGAGAAATGGGGCCTCACTTGGATTTTGCCGTTCCAATACTTTTGGAACTCAGTATGTCCCTCGACGCGCGCATCGAGACCCTCGTCCTCGGGCTCGACTTCACCAAGCATGAGCCCCTGCTTGCAGATCTGCCAGTACACCGGGAGGCTTCTTGGCAGCGATAGATAGACATATCGATGACTGAAACGGCTCTTGACTCTCTTCTCCAGCATCTCCACCACGTCGAGGCGGGTCGTGCATCCCAGGACGGCGATGGGCGCCTTCCGCGACTGCGCGATGTCGAAGAGATTGTACAGCAGCGTCTGCCGTGGGTGCGCGGCAAACATGTCGAACTCGTCAATGATGAATATGACGGACTGGCATGTGACGCCGTCGTCGGTCCCTGAGATCTCAGAGGGATGCGAAAGCAGCGCCAGCAGAGACGCCATCGTGTCCGCATAGTTTGACTGGCAAAGGTCAGCTCTCCGACTCCTGATCACACGCAACGTCTTGTGCCCTTCGGGCTTACCCTGTTCAGGAGATCATCTTCCACGTTCATCTCCTTCCCCAGCTGGCGCCAGATTTCCTTGAGCGCGAGCTTGTCATCCGTGTGAATAAATCCGTTGAGCCTCACCACAAAAAAGTCCCTCCTGTGCTGCCGCGAAAAGTCCGCAATGATATTCTCCAGCATCTAGAAGAGAGGATGAGCAGGTCAGTGAATAGTTCTCGAAAGGGTGAGGGCTGAGATTGGGAACTGACCGTGGTCTTTCCACAACCTCTCGGTCCGATGAGGAGCATGGAATTTCCCTCGCCAGCATTGACCGTCTGCTCCACAAGCTGCTGCGCCTTCTCGTATGCTTCGTCCTGGCCGAGCATGCGGAGCCGCCTCCTCCCGGCGCAACGGTCCAGCAAGACCCTTTGCAGAGACCGTAGGTGGTGATCCAA
This sequence comes from Escovopsis weberi, assembly GCA_003055145.1. Taxonomy (NCBI): domain Eukaryota; kingdom Fungi; phylum Ascomycota; class Sordariomycetes; order Hypocreales; family Hypocreaceae; genus Escovopsis; species Escovopsis weberi. The sequence goes on from NIGB01000005.1 coordinate 430,982, forward strand.
GTGCGGTATGTCGGGGAGCTCCTCGACAGCAGTCGCGGGAGCGTCTGCCCCGACTAACTCCCGGGTTGACTTTCTGGGCGAGCCGTCCAGGACATCGTCTTGCGTGCATGCTTTGCACAGCCAATCTCCCTCCGGGATCTCAGGCACCCCGTAGCATACTTGATGGGCCGCGAAGTCGCAGTTGTCGCACAGGATGATCTCGTTGGGCGGCTCCGAATCCGGCCGGGAGCAGACCGCACACACGATCTCGTCGGCCTCGGGCTCCGGGTCGACCGGCTTAAGGAGCTTGGGTTGCCGCGTGGTCTTCTTCGCGCTAACGCTCCTTGGCAGGTCCTCGAAGAACACCTCGCTGGCGTTTCCGTGAAAGCTCACGCTCTTTTTCAGCGGCGTTCCGGACTTCTTGGAAGGGGACAAGATGCCCTTTGGCACGGGCGATTTGGCCGCTGAAGCTGCCAGGCGCATGTTCAGATCGAAAGTGCGACGCTTCAAGGGGCTCACCCCCTGGAGCTCGTTGGAGGAGAGCTCATCGGCCGTGGCATCCGCGACCTCATCGGGACGTCTCAAACGCCCCATCCGCTTCGCAGGTTTGGACTTGGACGGGGAGTCCCCCGGAGCTGACTCGTTGGTTTCCATGTCTCGGAAAACATCCTCATCCTTGGGTCTCCGTCCGCGGCCTCGTCCAGATGCACCACCCCTGCCTCTACCCCTTCCTCTGCCCCTTCCTCTGCTTGCCTCTGGCGATCTCCCGGCCTCCGATTGTGTCGTCGCCTCCTCGGCTTGTTCAGCTCGCTCCTCGGCATCTTCTCCCGCAGCCTCTGGCTCTTTCGCGTGAATTGTTTCATCTTCAGGAGGTCTGATCTTTGTCGCCTTGTCTCTGCCCCGAGATGCCCGCTTTTTGGGGCTACCCTTTGCCGTCTCCGGGCTATTTCCCAGATCCTTTCTCGGGGTCCTGCGGACTCGTCCCGGCTTCTTAGGCGAGGGCGATCCTGCGATTTCCCCGTTGTCCCATTGCGTGCCCCTCAAAGCCGCTAGCTTGATCGCCGGACGAGCCTTGCCCGGCGTACCAGCCGCAGGCGGCGACGACTTGAGCTGATTTCCCGAGGCGCCGATGTTGGGCGACGTCTCGGCCAGAGGCTCGGGGGCGGCTTTGCCGTGTTGCTGCTGATGAGATCCGAAGCCGAACACTCCCGATATGGCTGAGGCTATGGCGGAGCCGATCTGTCGGGGCGTGGATGGTGAGGATGCATCGCCGTTCATTTTGCGCTTCTTGGAGGCGGCTGGGGTTGGGCTGGCCGGGTGATCATCCTGGCTGTCGAGAGCACGCTTCCGGCTCTTGGAAGGGGTAATTAACTCCATTGAAAATGAGAATTTTCTGTCTCAATGAATGCGTTGGGTCGTCTGCAATTGCGGGCGTTCCTTTGCGATCTTTTCGCCCAAGGACAGCCTCCTGCTTCTGCAGCGCTTTCCTGACCCAGAATTTCTGCCCAAGCAGTTCGGTGTGCGTGCGAAAATAAGAATGAATTGAGATCAATCAAGAGGGGGAGAAGCAGAGAATGCGAATGAAGTGCTCAATTCGAATCAAGCCTCTCAGCAGAGCAGAGGTCTTCAAGGCGAGCTGCACGTCGGGCTGGAGTGGCCGGTCTCTCGACGATGCATTGATGAACCGACGACGTTGACGGATTAAGCGAAGACGCGTCGCGGATTAATTAAAAGACGCGCTTAAGACGCGTCTCGCTCAGACGCGCTAATGCATCGGAAAGGGACCCACTTCTTTCTTTCGGCAAAGGTACGGAGTATATGTATACGGAGTACGGAGTACGGAGCACGGAGCACGGAACGCGGAGAAGCTCCGACTCCGTGCTGTGTGCCTCGGGTGGAGTCGAGCCCGGACAAGGGAAGGAGCAGCCCATGACCGAGAATGGCCCGAGACCCACCTCGATGACGGTGCACGCCGACGGGGCTGCAGGAACGACTGATCCGCGCGGGATGCTGCCTTCCCTACTCTATACCAGGTACCTTGCTTTAAGGATCACGGTCTCGGAGGAAGGCACGATACGCGGACTCGCTTGTCCCTGACGCATTTGAGAAGGTGCGTCCCGTGAAAATGACCGTACCATGGCAACAGCCTGTTGGCGGGACGGGAAACTTCAGGGAAAGAGCAATCCTCAGGCTATCCGATTCGAAGGAACTGAAAATACCTACTACTAAAATATTCCCCCCTCTCAATCTCCTCTCGAACAAGTTGTCGACTTGGAGCATCGCCCAAGAAGCAATCAGAATTACGGACATCTCTTTCTTCCAACACGATTGGGGAGCATCATTTGGTCGGGGCTTTTCTCAACCATGAGGGCTTGGGCAGAGCTGCCGGTTCAGGTGCGCCGGATGATCCTTCAACTGGTGGCGGACACGTTGCGCTTCTCGAGCTATCCTCACTCTCGAGCTCGATGCGCCAGCGTTTGTCGAGAATGGCAGCCCTTCTTTGAGAAGAAAAACTTCCGCCGACTTTTCGTCAATCAGGATCGAATCAGGGACTTCGAGACATTCATGGCATCAGGCCGCAGGCAGAGCTATCTCAGGCATCTCATCGTCGCCATGGAGCTTCCTCGGTACGATTGCGATGTCTGTCACACTGCAGAAGACTGCGGCACGGAGTCACAACGGTTGGTCCATTCCAGATGCTCTTCTCCGCGGCCGTGGACCTTGACAGCACATTGACCGCTTTCGTGTGATTAGCAACAACGACGTGGCCGAGAGGCATCTGTTGGAAATGCTCGAGATCCTCTCGCGTTGGACCGTCTCCCCGCAACAAAATCCAGGCATAGCACTCGAGCTCTCTGTCTTCTCCCCAAGTGACAATTCTCACCATTTTCGGAATTTTCACCAGGATGCAGAATATCCATACCGCGAGGCCGCCGATTGCGATGACTTCAATCCTCACGCGTCGAATGAGTTGGCACGCTACTCTCTGAATGACCAAAACCATGGTTGGTGTCAAGGGCAGAAGGTCGGCACGGCCGGCGACGAAGCTAAGCGGGTTACGACCACAATCAAGCTCTCGACACGAGTGTTTCCCAAAGTCAGGTTTGTCAGAAATCTGCTCATTCATCGGAGCTCTCTGCGCAAGATATCCTTCATGTCCCTCAAGAGACTCGTGGGGCAGGCATTCCCGTGCCTCAGGAGCCTCCGCTAGGAAGGCTGGGACAGTCCGTGCTTTGAGCAGCGGCGACTCGATGCCAAGTGTAGGTGACAGCGAACGATGCACAACTCAAACAGGGATCAAGGCCAAGATTTGCTCACTGTCAAGTTTAGATTTGTTTGCGTTGATCTACGGCTTGCCGTCCAGCATTTGTGACTTGCACCTCTTCAAAGATACCAGCCCAGCCCTCCCTCGAAGTGACATCTTCAAAGCATCCTTGGCTGCAGTTCTATCAAGCGCAAGCCGCTCCTTGGAGTGCCTGACCGTTTCCTTCGTGACGGACGCTTCCCTCTTCTTCCAGAACTTCTTGCCAGGTCTGCCGCTCTTGGATGTCACCCCCTGGGGCAACTTACACTATTTGGCATTGTCAGCAGCTGTACTCGATTCCTCTTGTCGGGACAAGGAGATCAATACCCTCCTGATCTCTGCAGGCAGGGCGGCCGCCTTCATGCCGAAGCTCCAGACCATGGAGCTCTGGAACGGCAGAGATGCCGAGGGCTGCATCTTCAGGTACACCTTCGATGGGCGATGGTCGAGGATCAGCTGGATAAGCGATTGGGAGAGGGTCCCGCAATTTTCATCGTTGCTTGCATGGACTTGGTCCAAACTGCCTCAACACATCATGTCTCAGCCGGCTCACCACGGGCAAGATGGCCAAGAAGCACTCGACGTACCATTGCTTGAGATCGGCTCTCTGGAGTTTCCAACAGGGCACGAATGCACCGTGTCTGGTGTCAAAGTCATTTTCAATCTTAAGCTGTGTTTCTTGGTCCTCGCGGAGCTCTCGCTTTTTGAGCTCATGTGCGATGAAGCGAGAAGAGCTCGTCCGCGACGGCAATGAACACGTGCCCTGAATCGGTCTCGATATCACTCGATGTTCTTTTTGTTCTGGCCTCCTCTCTATGCTCTGTGAAGCTGGCAGAATCACTCCATATGCCATCTCTCAGAATAGACAGGGCCATTGGACCTTGGAGCGAACCAACCAATGTCTTTTTCACTACCCATTCCCCTTTCATACCTTTCAAATCACTCTGTTTCGTTGTGATGAATCTGTCGTGGGCGATTTCGTCTTCATCACTGCAGAAGAAACAGCCCCTACAACGAGTGTTCCATCCACGTTTCAGTCTTTCCTTGCTGCGGATGTCAGCCGCCCTTCCGGGACACACGAACATGTGATGCGCGACTTTGAGTCGTGTCTCTCGCCGGAATTCATCAAGATGGAAGAGGCTATACATACTGATCGAAATGTCATCCCAACCCACGGCCTGCCATGCATATATGGAAGATGCTGTGAGACAAGCAGGCAACGCGCCAGTTGAGCGAAGGGCCTCGAGCGTCTAACAACCCGCATTGATCCTAACCCAAGATCGTTTCACATCAAAGCTCCCCATTGAGGCAGCTGCACGTTACTTGGGTCCACACGAAACCGCCGAAACAGTGATCGACACGGCTCTGACCTTGCCACCGTTGCAAAGGGACGGCTTCTGGCTCATCTCGACCCCCTGATTGGCATACACTGCTCCGTTGCTCCCGACTCCCGGCTCCGCCGCCTCGCAAGCGAACCACAATACCGCGTCGTGCCGTTTCAGAGCGCTGACCGCGCGGGAGGGGGGTCTCGAGCATGGACGAAGATGATATCGCGCAGCTCGAACCGGGCCAGCGCCTGCCGCCGCGTGGGGTTCCGATGAAGAAGTTGGTCTCGAAGCCGAGCACCGCACAAGTATCCATCTCTCCACCTTGGGCCAAGATCAGGGGGCTCCCACCATCCCACGCCCCCCGGGCAAGGAGTCCAACATGGTGTAGCATTTTCACATCTGGGCCTCGGGTATACGGCATGGCCTTCACGTGGAGCCACAAAGCTTCTTCCTGCAACGATGCGATCCCCAACTCGATGCTCCAGGATGGGAGGCCACCTACTAACTCAACAGTCGCATCAGCATCCGCCTGCTTGTGGCCAGCGTCCTCGTCGCCCATCGCGCGCTCGGTTTCGAGGTATAAAAGGTCTCCAGCGTTCCGGCCATATCCACCTCGCTGGGAACTACATCCTCAACAACAGCAACACGTCTCCAGACCCCGCCCTCTCTCCATTGTCTTTTCCCCGAAGCATCGTCTTCGCTACCGCCATTATGCACGCCAAATTCCTGCTCGTCGCTCTCGCCGCGGCCTCGGCCACCGCAGCTCCGACATCTGCCTGCCCGAACCAGAACCAAACCGCGTCCAAGCGACACCTCGATCTCAAGAAGGACCGCGCTCCTCCTCATGGCGTTGAGAGGCGAGACGCGGCTCCCGAGGCGAGATACATCCGCCTCGAGCAGACCGAATAAAATGATTGGCAATCAGGATGTATGTTTCCCCTCCTGTCGTGCTTGAACCTGCTTAGTATTTCCCCCCGTCCTCAAACCGCGCGATGCAGACATGGGATCGCTGAGACTCACAGAGGTTGTGCAGGCCTTGCCCCTCCCCCCCGACGATCCAGTGGCTGGTACAAGTGGATCACGATCTGTCCTTACCGCAAGCAGAGGTCGCAAAGCTAGAGCAGGATCCTTGGAATACAAGATACCGTCTTCTATCCCGTACATACTCTTGTCTCTCTTCCGACCTCGCCGCAGCCTGGCACCCGGCTCGTGCTGCGTCCAGGCGGAAAGCAATGATCTCGCCTCGATGTCCCCCTCATTCCCATACCGGTCATCAATGGCCTCCTTTGAACAGCGTCTCTGTCTACGCCAACATCCCGGGCATGAGATCATGGATGGCCTTGCGCTGCATCCAGCAAGACCCTCTCCACCCGACCCTCCATCCCATTCTCGCAATCGTCTCCCCCAATGACCTCACCTTGACCTCCAGTCCCGGTTCAGGAATGCCCAGCCCATGTCCCGTGAGTTGCCCTGACTAGTAGTACGTGAGAGCCCATGCGCATTCGTGCATATCCGCGCTCGTGCCTGTAGATCTCAATATCTCTCCATCACCGTTCACGGCGCACGCAGCCCCACACCCGCACCGAAAAGGGGGTGGCACTTACGGAGTACATACATTGATGCATCACGACTTGATGCACTCCTTGCGATCCCTGCGATCACGTCTTCCTCCCGACATGTCACAACTCCTCCTCAATTACCAGCACTACTGGAAAAAGAAGTCTCTTTGAGAGAAAAAAAAATGTCTAGAAAATGCAAAAAGAAATGCCCACTATCAGAATCGAACTGATGACCTTGTCATGTCAAGTGTTTACTAGTGACACGCTATACCACTTAGCCAAGCGGGCGTTCGCTTTTAGCTGATGGAATGGTGTCAGCATTAAGCGGTCTATATACTATCCTTCCATACAGTGTCTTGAGACGCATCCGTGCGACGTCTCGCGATATCCATTCAGGGGGGACGACCAGAAATCGGGGGGACATGTATATAGATTGATCGTTCACCGCAGCGAGGGCTCATGCTCTATGCTCTTTTGATTTGTCCGCGTCATCCCTGGCATGAACGGCCTCTCCCTTAATAGTCCCCTCCAGGACTCGTCGAGGAGACTGTGGCGTCCGAAATGGTTTCGGCCTCGTGGTGTGCCAGTACCGATAGGTCGAGGGAAGTGCCATGTATCAAAGGGCAACGTCCGAGAATGCTTACTCAGAATAACACCCAGAAATAATGACTCTAGATCATCTTCTAGGTAGCGGACGGTGGTCTGGACAACGAGGATTGATGATGAGGGTCAGAGGTCAGTTTCGGGGCGTGGCCCGTCAGCCAGACCATCGGGTCTGTCGCGAATTGAGAGAAAGGGAGCCCCGATACGCGACAGGGGTCTAACAGTTTCCCGACATGTTGAGGTCGATGGGGGGAATCTAGTTTCCCGACGACGAGGAGGTAGGTTTAGAGTCACTCGTCTCATCAGACTCTTCGAGGTGTGGTGGCATCGAAGCTTTAGCCCAGTCGCATGATCATGGTCGATAATACCGAGTGCGTTTGGGCCACTATGGTCGTGGTCGAACAAAGTATTGAATGTCCCGGTGTCATGATGGCTCGGCACTTGGACATCGAGCGGCTTGATAGAAAGTTCCGTTCTTTGCGCCAGTCGAACAGTCCCAGAGAAGAAAGGAAGACAAGAGGTTCCGCTGCCTTGGAAAACGTCCATGTCCCTGCAAACACGGTGCCCCCCCATCGACGACTATGTCGGCGCCGCCAACACAGCTGGCCCAGTTGTGAGACATGCCGGGCCACAATCAAAATATTGTGCCGCGTCGCTTCTCGCAGAAGATCGCCCTCAATCCGTTCAGGGGGTCCCCATGACTGTATATTAGATCGTGATATCCTTCGAAGAGGCCCCGTAGATCGTTGCTGCGCGGGAAACAGGGACGTGTCCGGCGAGGACTAAACGGCTAAAATCCCACTCGCCGGAAGCCTCGACTTGAGAGAGCTTCCGAAGCGGAGGACCGATGCACCGAATCCCAAGGCGGGCTGCATGCAGTCTGGATAGATGATCGCCGATCATAACAGAATTGCTTTCCTTCTTCATTCAAGTATCTTCAGCTTGATCGGCAAAGAGATCCGATCACAGTCCTCCGTCAAAGTCGTCTCAAAAGCGCTGAGCAATGCAATGTCGGGTTTGCGCTTTGCCCTGTTCCTTTGAAAGAAAAGTGAAGGAGGAGTTCATGGCGCAGCTGACGCTGTGTAGCCTTGGTTTCGGTAATTGGGTGGGACCCGGTATTCTGGGAGGACACGGGTGGGTTTGGCGACCGCTTCCGTCTTCGAAGACGGCGATGAGAGGAGAGCAAGGACCGCATCCTCGTCCTCAATCCTGCGAAATGACGGCGTAGCGTGATTTCACAGCGAACGACGTGGGTTGTTCGCGATTCAACTCCAGGCGAGGGCCAGGGAGCACAAGTTCTTTCGGGACTATCACGAGTTTAGTACCATGCATCTATGGATCAACTCCACTGAGAGCAGAGAATACTGACCATCGCCGAGCAGACGTAGAAGCGCGTCGGCATTTGGGATTATGCCCTGTTTGGCGCGAGCTTCGTGGAGGCGGTAGACGGCTTGTGGGCCCCTTTTCAAAGGACCTCAGAGGGGTCCATTCCAGATAAAAGCGGTAGTGGTAGAGCAGTGCTCTCCATTGTGTCAATTGACAGATCCGCTGCGCCTTTGCGGCAACGGTCGTGAAGACTTCTCGTCGGCAGCCATCATCAGCGGCGACGAGTAAGGAGACCTTCGACGGCCCCTGAAGGGGCAGATACCGAAGACCTCGACCTCATCGAGGCCAGAAGAGAATAAAAGGTCAACAAAAGACCAGGGCAAGATGACTTTACCTATGGGATGGATTGATTACAGGGAAGAGTTCCCTTCTGGCTCCAGACCGGCCAAGTGGCCTCTTTTTATACCCCGTCCATGCCCGTCCATGGCTCCTTCCTCCACGGATCTACATACAGTGTGCATCATCACATTATCGTCACTGTGCTGGGCGGGACTCGAAGCTCGAGATTCTTGTCTGCCGAGCACCGACAACCATCGTGGAGGCCGCTTTCGAAATCATTGATCTCTATTCATACATTGATATATTTTATACAAGTCCGTCAAGGCGGAGAGATACTACCTTATTCTATATACGAAATCTATGTCTTATGTACGGTTTCTCGGTGCACTCGGAGAGACTTCCATTAATACCACGACTTTGATGGATGCCGAGGGCATGAATCCATTGTCTGGCTATGCATCCAAAGCGTTTTTCCCACCTCGTCCATCCAGAAAGAATATAAAATCAAAGCCCGAAATCGAAGACCCCAAGGCAAACCGCGAATCCAAAAGAAGCAGACCAAGAGCAAAGCGCGATCGAAAGAATCGAGAACAAAACTCCAAATCAAACGCAACAGACAACAGACAACAGACAACAGCGCGCAAGCAAGCAAGCAAGCAACCCAGAACTCCTCGCTAAATGACCACGCGGAAAATTCAAGCTTTTTGGAACACCAGCCCCCCTGGTCCACAGCCAACATCAGCTTCCTTTTCGTTTTTTCAACCCCCCCTTTTTCTCTTTCCGCCATGTGCAGTCCAGGATGTGAATGAGGCCCCGAATGTGGGTTTCGGCCTCACCCAAAGACCATTGAAGAGTCCATGAGTCCAGCACTCAGACGCCCATCTCCTGGACCACGACGCGGCTGCTGCCGTCCTTCTTCAACCCGTCGTCGGCAGCACGCTGCGCGTCGGCCTGGTCCTGCTCGCCGGCCTCGCCAACGAGGACGGGGGCGGCGCCGTGGGCGTGGGCGTTGAGGTTGGCCATGCTAGGCGCCTTGGAGGCGAACTCGCTCGGGCAGGTGCTAGACTTGCGGCTCTGCTCCTCCTTCTCGTCGACGGTATAGTCGCCGCCGGCCTTGTCGATGTTGATGAAAGCGCAGACGGCGAGGGCGAAGGCGGCGATGCCGACGCCGATCCAGAAGATGTACTTGTACTGCGTCTTGAGGGGCACGCCGGTGGCGACGAACTGGGCCTTGGCGACGTCGACGATGGCGAGGAAGAAGGCGCCGCCGAGGAAGAGGGTGACGCTGATGACGGCACCCGCGAGGCCCTGGCGGCGCTTGGGCAGGCTGGTGGTGAGGAAGACATTGCTGACGGTCCAGAGGATGTCGTTGCAGACGGCCTCGCAGACCATGGCGACGAAGATCCACGCCCAGTAGTTGGGGCGGCTGGGCATGAGGGCGAACATGAGCATCGCGACGACCTGCGTCACGCCGCAGAGGAGCAGGAGCACGCGGCCGGGGAGGAGGTGCAGGATGACGCCGCTCGTGAGGGCGAGGACGACGCCGCCGCCGGCCCAGGGCGCGAAGTAGACGGATGTCAGGAGCGGGGACCTGCCGAGGATGAGCTCGATGCTGCGAGGTCCGGTTAGCGGGTGGAACTTAAAATGGAGATGCACCATTCAAGGTGGTTGTGTGGGATATGGACTCACTAGAAGTTGGTGTAGTAGAGGTAGATGCTGAAGCAGCCCCAGGTGAAGAAGAGCAGCAGGAGCATCCTCTTGATAAACTGGACCTGGAAGATGTCGGCCGGGATGATGGGGTTCTCGGCGACCCAGCCCTCGACGTAGACGGCGGCGCCGAGCAGGGTCAGGCCGAGGATGAGGGTGACGAGGATGCGGGGCGACGTCCAGCCGCCGGGCGCGTTGGCGCTGTCGGTGATGGCGTAGATGAAGAGCATGAGGCCCGGCACGGTGGTGCAGACGCCCCACCAGTCCATCTTGATGTCGAGCTTGCGGGCCTCGGCGTAGTCGCGGGGCGAGGTGAGGAGGGAGCCGACGCAGAAGAGGGCGGCGAGCATGCCGCCGATGAAGAAGTACCAGCGCCAGGAGAGCAGGTCCTCGGCCATGCCGGCGATGATGATGCCGACGAAGAAGCCGAGGGGCGCCATGGCGCCGTAGAGGCTGAAGACGAAGTTCTTGCGCGGGCCCGGCCGGTACGTCTTGCCGAGGAGGGAGATCCCCGCGGGCATGAACGCCGCGGCGCCGAGCCCCTGCAGCGCGCGGCAGACGATGAGCATGGTGAGGTTCTGGCTGAAGCCGGCCAGGACCGTGAAGACGAGGAACCAGATCAGGCCCACGTGGAAGACGACGTAGCCGCCGTACATGTCCGCCACGCGGCCCAGGGGGAAGAGGAACGCGCCGGCCACCAGGGTCAGGACGTTGGAGGGCCAGGTCTGCGCCTCGGGCGGGATGTTGAGGGGCTTGATCAGGACGGGCAGAACCACTTGGAAGCCGCTGATGATGAAGTCCTGGAAAGAAACGATATTTAGCGATGCCGTCGCCGGGAGGGTGTAGAGAACCTCAATGTCCTCACTCGGGAAAAGGGACGTGAAGAGGTGAACTTACTGCCATGGCGAGAGAGAAGACGACGGAGACGACAAAGGCCACCTCCATCCAGGTCGACTTGAAGACCTCGGGGCGCTGCCGGCCGAGCTTCTGGACATCGATGGCCTTGGCGTCCTCAGAGGCCTCGGCGACGACGGTCACGTCGCCCAAGGAGGGCATCTTCTCTGGCATAGACATGGCGCGTCTTTCTGTTTTGGGGGGAGGGCTGGTCCCTGAGCAGAGGCGATTGCGAACGAGAAAGATCAAAAGGGGGCGCGCGGGCGAGACCTCAACTTGACTGAGCCAGAGTCAGTTTGCGCAAGGGCGCCCTCAGAGATCCGTGACGGCTTTCGAACTTGAGTCCACAAGAGTCTGTCTGCCCGTGTCCAGATGGGAGGGAATGGAAACGAGGCCCTTCTCATATATATTGTTATACGGCCGTCCCTTTATGGATACACTAGTAGTAGCCATGGCCGAGCAAGAAGGAGGAAAAGGGACCTGAGCAGAAAATTTGCCGGCTTCCTCCCCCCCTCCTTCTCACCTCTCACCTCTCAGTCGGTCCATCCATCCATCCATCCCCTTGTTCGAGGAGGAGAAGAAAAAAAAAAAGGCCAAAGGCAATCTTGTGATGATGGCCTGGGCTATGCCGGCGCATGATGGTCCTGTTCATCCCAATGCGACGTCCCCCCGGCGGCAGCCATCGTGACCACAAATGCAAGCTCTTAGACAATTTTTCCCCTCCCTTCGCTCCACTTCAGGAGTTCTAGTTCGAGCCACAGCGGTGAGAAAACGCATGGCATGCTCATGAATTTCCCGTCTAGGAGTAGCCGTGTCCGGCATGGTGGGCAGCAGGCGATCTGGTGCGAGCGCTGGGGGGATGGAGATTTAGAATGAGGATGGAGATTCCAAGTGTTCTGGAACGAGGTCCAGAATCGACACCTTTTTGCCTCTAAGCCCATGGAGGGGCGGGAAGAGGTGATAACGACGGGGATAGTCTGTGAAGAATGGCCGGCCTGGTCACCTTTGGCGTGGCCCGGGTGTCCAAGGCCATTGGTCGATGGTGCTATGGCGCAGGATAGCCGATGAGACTGTCGGGTCGGTAAATACTAGGGGGGGGGGGGGGGGTTGATTGAATGCATTCGCCATTTGCCGAGTGGCACCGTCTCTTGGAGTCGGAATTTTTGGACCGTTCGCCCCAAACGCACTGCATTCCAGCAACATTAGTAGACGCTCGACTCGACATCAACTTGACTCGACTCGAGCAGGATGATGACAAAGGCGCACCGGCGCATCCATTCCCAGCAGCGGTTCCCAGTAGCGCAGGGCCTCCTTTCAGGCACCGTGCCTTAGGGGCCAAGGCGAGGATGCAGAAAGGGCACCAACGCCAGCCAGCCGTTCCCGCCGCTTAGGATCAGCGGATTCCCCAAGGCCATCCATTTGGTGTCCACTGAGTCCCGGACGAGTGTTATTTCCAATCGCTGCAGTTGTCTTCTCTGTCTCTCCGTCTCCCTCTCTCTCCTTTCGATTCAAACAGAGCCCACCCCTTCCACCCCCCACCCTATCCCCACCCCAC
>NIGB01000005.1:443966-469249 GCA_003055145.1 Escovopsis weberi
GTCGGTGGTCAGGGGAGGGGGTGTGATTGAGAGGGGAGGATGGCATCGATGCGTGGTCCGAGCCTCGAAAGGGAGGACGAGGGTGGGAGAGGGCTGCAGGTCCACCTGGAGGACGCCGCGGATCGGACGCACAACATGTCGAGAGCTTTCCCGTTTCGGTGACCTCTCGATCGGAAGAGGGCAGAGGGGCAGCACGGTGGCTGACGGGGTACGAGGATGGCAGTGGTCACATGTGAGTCGCTGGTATTTTGGCGGACGAGGATGTACGGAGTAGCCTCGAGCTGATGGCGGCGTGAGACGGTGACTGAGACCTGTTGAGCCTGCTAGCTCCCTCTCGCGAACCGTGCCTGGGCGCCAAGATGGTGATTGTCGCGGGAGATGGTGTGAGAAGGTTGCTGTTGCTGTGCAATGGAAGCCCGAGGCGGAAGGGATCGGATCGAATACGAGAGGCAGACGGGCGACGTGGTCTCTCTACTAGTAGAATGGAATATTCCTGAGAAATTGATGAATTTTTGGGAATATTTTTTGGGAATATCACGTGATTTTCTGGGAATATTCATTAATCCTGGAGGTTTCTAATCCCCCGCATCGGCAGAACCGCGGTCGTCAATGACTAAGCGAAGCCATCGAAAAGAATCAGCCAATGGGAACCGTGGGCGTGGTGGCTTGACCGGCGGGGTTTGAACGGCGAGCGCGGACGGCGTCAAGCCACGGCCGCCCGCGCAGCGCTATCTTTTGATGGATCGAGTTGATTGGCTGCAGCGCCTGGTTCGAGGCGCCGCCAGGCTTGTCCCAGCACTTTATCCCAGGCATGTCCTAGTGTCGGTGGAAACCGGTGGAAGCAAAGGGTTATAGTATCTGTGATCTAGAGGGGCGTATACTCCTGTATCCGCTATACCTAACCGTAATATAGTAAATAGTAGAGGAAACAGTTAATTTTATATACCTAGATATATCTTAGATACTTATACCCCTCTTAGCCTAGCTAAGAAGGTTATAAGAGTTAATATAGATTATTAATATTATATTTATTATTATATATATTATTATACCCTATTTAAGACTATTATATTAAGAGTTATAAGCTTATAAGGATAACCTTATAGAAATACCTATAACTTCTTTAACTTTATTACTATTATCCTAATCTTATAAATAAAGCTATTACTATCTCTTTTTTATTAAGTAATAAAAACATTCTATTAAAAACAATAGATAAATACCTAGCTATATAAAAGGCTAAGGATATCTTAAAGCTAGATTTCTCTTTTAAAGATAAAAGAGTATAACTAATAATAGAAAGTAACACTAAAAGCCTCTATCTATACTAGAAAAGGTAAATTAAGAATATAACTACTCTTATAATCCTTTAAGATTACTTTAAGGATATTCCTAGTATTATTTATTTATTTCTATTACCCTAGTTACTACTAATCGCAGCCTAGTGCCTTATCTCTATTATTAGAGGGGGAAACCTACCTTAGGCTAAAAACCCCCCCTACCTTATTTACACTTTAGGTCTAGTCTCTTCTTTTATTTATCTAGTTTTATTTATAAGGCCACTAGACTCCCTTAATTCTAGGGTATAGGACACTACTCCTATTATCGCTATATACCTAGCTATATAGGCCCGCTCTAGTCCTATTCCTATAGGCCTATCCTATATAGCTAGTGTTATTATTAGTAATATACTACCTAAGGTATAGTTCTTATCTAGTTATCTTTAACTAACTTAGGTAGTATACTAACTTTTTTACCTTAAGGCTAGCCCTTTCCTAGCCCCTTTTATATCCCTTTATCCTTCCCTTTATCCTTTTCTTTCTTTTTATTCCTTCTTATAAGGTTAGAATAGCCTTATATAGGCGCCCTTTTAAATACTATACCTTAGGCCTCTTTTATTTACCTTTCTCTTACTTTTCCTTTACCTTTACACTCTTTATATAGTTATATAGCCCTAGGCCTTATATTAATCCTTCCTTTACCCTTACCTTTTATCTCCTTTTTTCCTTCTTTATCCTTTATTACTACTACCTTTCTCTATTACTATACTCCCTCTTATCCCTTCCCTTAACCTATTACTATACTATTATCTAGGCCTTTCTACCCTTATTACTACCTCTACCCTTATTATAGCTCTTACTTTACCTCCCTTAACTAACCTAGTTTATTTCTTTCTCCTCCTTTTTTCCTTCTCTTATACCTATTTTCTTTATACTAGCCTTATTACTAATCTACTATAAGATTATCTTTATAATCCCCCCTATACTCCCTATATAACCTATATTTACTACTAGCCTAGCTTTTTCTATACTAATTAATCTAGCTATAGGAAGATTTATAAGGCCTATATAGCTATTAAAGGTAGTACTATTTTATACTATATAATAAGTACTCTTATCCTAGGTTTACTATATTACCTTTATTTCTAACCTAGTATTTAATATAAGTAATATCCTATAATACTAAGGTTAAGGCTTTTACTCTTTAAGCTATTTTAATTAATATTACTAAGGGTAGCCTAAAGGTCTATATTTATCTTAGGCCTAATATATTCCTAGGGCCTTACTAACTTAAGTTAATAGCCCTTTAACTAAGATAATATTACTAATATTATATAGTACCTTAAGCCTTTTACTATAGCTAATACCCTTAGCGCCCTTATATTTACTATAGACCTAACTAAGACCTAAGAGTAGATCTACCTTTTTATATAAACTAATAAGCTCCTCCTTAACCTTTATAATATAGGTAATACCCTGCTTAAGAGTATATAAGTCTTATATAAATATATAGTAACTTTACCCTAAGAGGGTAAGTCAGCTATAAAGTAGGCCTAGTTTAGTTTTAAGGGTACTAATATTAGTATAGGGTATACCCCTCCCTTTTTCTTTAAGACTTCTACCCTTACCTTATAATTAAAAGGGGAGAGAGAGAGAAAGAAAAGTAAGAGAAGTAGTAAGGGCTAGGTAGCCCTTATACTCCTAAGCCCTAGGGCTACTATAGCTATATACTATACTACTAAAAAAGATATTATTAGCCCCTTTAGTAAGGGTAAGGTTAATAAGGATAGTATAGAGCTTATTTTCTTAGAGTCTTATAACTAAGAGCCTAAAGGTACTAAAAGGTATTTATAAAGTATATATAATAAAGCTAGTGTAAGACTAATATAGGCTAATATAGGCTATTAGGCCCGCCTAAATCTTATCTTCTTTAATAGTTTATAATTTAAAGTCCTTTTTATTATACTTAATCTATACTATCCTTATAGTAGTCTTACTCTTAGGCTAGTCTCTACACTATTATATAATACTTAACCTAGTATAATTATAAGAACTACCTTACTAGCTTAGCCCTAGTATAGGGGCTGTTTAGTACTAGCAATACCTCCTTATCTATAGTTAGCTATATACTTAGTCTACCCTTTACCTCTTTAGTATTAGGGTATATAATAAGAAGGTACCTTAGTGTCTTTAGTCTAGTATTATACTAGTATCTTAGGCTATTAATATTAGGGACTTTCTAAGAGAAAAGAAAGGCCTATAGCCTTATCTTACTAGTATATAGCTAGGTTAGTATAAAGCTCTTATACTTTCTAAGGTTAGTGTAGACCTTTAAGGCCTTAGTTATAATAGTATATAATCCTTAAATATTAGTAGCCTTATATTTATACTATCTCTAGTCTATATATATTATCTCTCTCTTACCCTCCTATCTATACTACTAGTTATTAATTATAACTCTTATTCCCTTAGCGTTTTCTAGGTTCTATACTTTTATAGCCTATCCCTAGTCTTATCCTAGTATATAGTATAGTCTTTTTCTTTTTAATAGTACTTATACTACCCTTATATACTCCTTTTAGATCTACTTTACTATTAGCTTATTTTTAAGTTAGCTTTTAAAATATACTACCTAATAGTTAAGATAAAGGTCTAGGGAAAGGACTACTACTTTAATCTTAATACTTTAGCCTAGGGTTACTTAATATACCCTAGTAATAACCTAAAGGTAGTATATTTATTCCTAGCTAAATATTATAGCTACTCCTTTTAGATAGTTATCCTCTTTTATAACTATATAGTAAGCACTTACCCTATATACTAGGGTACTATAGATAACCTTAGTATATATCTTCTTAGCCTAATATATTCTATAGCCTTATACTAAGGCTATAAGTAAGGAAAGTATATACTAGAGCTAGCTTACTTTTACCTTTATAACCTATATATATTTAAACTAAGCTAGCTTTTTATTTAAGTAGACTTTTAAAAAGTAAGCTAAAGTAATAAGGGTAATTATATTAAGGCTAAGGTAGATAGCTATAGTATCTACTATATAGGTCTTTATAAAGTAAATAAGTTTATTTTTCCTTAGTTTAAAATATAAACTAACCCTTTTTAACTATTCCTTATATATCTTCTAGGCAGCCTTAAGGCAGCGCTAGGTCTAGTTTATAGTCCTTCTATAGGCTAGGAGATTAGTATTATTAGAGTACCCTATAACTATAAGCCTAAGCTAATTTTTAAGGTCTTAATATAGGGGGGTAATATAAAGAAGGAATAGGATAAGGGATAAAGAGGAGCCTTATAGTATACTAGACTAGATATTAAATAGCCTTAACTCCCTCCTTTTAAACTAAAGCTAAGCTATCCTTACTTTAAGGAAGCTCTAGGTTTATTATACTAGCGTATTATTAACCCTTAGCTCTACTATAGTATATATTAGCTATTTATAGTTTACCTAGTTATAAGCCCTTTTTAGGTTAAATTATAGTAATAAGGTAATCTTATACTAGTCTTAGGCTATTCTTATAATTTCCTTTACTATTTATATTACTATTTCTATTAATCTTCTTTTATAATTACTTATTTATCTCTTTAAAAGGATCCCCTTTATTTCTACTATAGTTATAAGGTAGTATATTATAACTATCTTAATTACTTTACTAATTATATTAAGAAGCGATATTAGGCGCTATACCCCTACCTCTTTTTACTACTCTATTATCTTATTTAGTTTTAGAAGAATATATATAACTATAGACTAGAATTGCTTTAGGTAATAGCTAAGGCTAAGTAATATATTAGTTAGCTTTATAAAAGCCTTTACTAAGGGTTTACTATATACCTTAATTAAGCTATTTAAAACCCTATCTTCCTTTAGCGTTTTCTAAGGCTTAAAAGCCTTAATAATAGCCTAAAGCTTCTCTAGCTTTACTATAGCCCCTATTCTAGTACTAGCTAGGGGCTAATATAGGGGTGGGTTATAGGGTGGGTTTAGAAAGAATCTATTAGCTAAGACTATAGCCTTCTCCTTATAAGTATCTATAAGTAATACTATATTATCTCTAGTCTAAAGTCCTAGTATTTTCCTTTATTATAGGCCCTTTATAGTATAGACCTTTGCCTACTTCTCTATCCTTTATAGCCTATTAGCTATACTTATAGCCTTATTAAGGTATTTTCTTTAGCTACTCTTTCTTACCTTAGTTATAGCTTAGTCTTAGGCTTACTTTACTTTAGTTAGTTCCTTCTATTATATTAATATCCTTTACTTAAGGTATTCCCTTTTTACTTTTTTTACTACTTTATTAGCTTTATCTACCTCTTATATCTACTATTCCTTTTATTATCTTTTATTACCTTACTTTTACTTTAATACTATTTAGTTTATAATTTCTAAGAGTTAGTTAATAATCTAGCTTATATATACTTTAACTTCCTTTTCTATATATAAAGGCTATACCTAGAGAGCCCTAGGTTAGAACTATAGCGCTGCCTTTATACTAGTAGCTTCTTTATCTAGCTACCTTTATAGTAGCCCTTTTTTTTCCTTTCTTAGTCTATCCCTAGTATTACTTACCTAGATCTAGACTACTTATAGTATATAATCTAACCCTATAAGCTCCCCTTAGCCCTAGTACTTAGCTTTTAGGTCTATTATAGCCTATATAAGGTTAATTATACTATCCTGTTATTTATACTAGACTTAGGTTAGCTCCTTATATAAGGTAATAAGCTAGAGTGCCTATCTATATACTATCTTTAGTATCTCCTTACTACCTTATATTATATAGCCTTCCTTATCTTAGATTAAGTAATATTAGTTCTAGTTCTTAATAAAGACTAATTAAGGCTAAGGTATCTCTACCTTTATTTTCTAAATTAGTATACTTTAATTTAAGTAATACCCCTTAGAGTAAATATTATAGACTATAATCCCTTAATTTAGAAACTTTACTTTACACTAGTCCTTATATACCTAGGCTATCTATACTATAGCTTTATACCTTTTATAAATATAGGTTACTACTTAGCCCCCCTTATATACTAAGTAATAGCTTTCTTTCCTAAAGTATACTAGCTTCTTAGTATAACTATTAACCCTAACCTCTTATAGTACTATTATATTATACCTAGCTAAGTCTTAAAGCGCTAGCTTATTTAGACTTTAATTCTTTATAGTATTTTAGTATAATACTATAATTTCTATTAGTCTATTAGGTTAAGGGGGGTATAGTATTATCCTAGCCTTATAACTAGTTCTTTAGTAGTATTACCTACTATAGTTAAGGGTACTTCTCTTTTTCCTAGGTTAAAGGAATACTTATTATAGCTTTCTCTAAGGAGCTAAGAAAGGTAGTTAGTATATTTAGGACTACCTAGATATACTAGCTATTAGATAGGTAGGGCTATACTATTCTTAGACTATCTTTCTATAGTTAGCCTATAGGCTATCTTTTAATTCTCTTAGGTTCTTAGACCCCTTTTAGCTAATACTTAGTATAATAGTTAATCTAGTATAGCGTCTTCTTTAGTGTCTTTATAAAGGTCTAGGGTCTATATAGGTAATACTCCTTAGCTTTATCTTAGTATACCTAGGTCTTAGGGTAATCCTAGGACTAGGCTAAGTATAGCCTTTAGTAAAGGTAATATCTTATATATATTCCTTTTATCTTTATAGAGCACTACTCTTTACTACCTTTATACACTCTAGCTTTATACTAGCTATAGAGGTGCCTATTAATATAGTGCCTTATAATATATCTTATCTTAAAGTACTAAAAATATTACTATAGGTAAACCTCTTCTATATATAGTTTTACTATATAGAGTTATAACCTAAGGTAAAGGCTATTCTAGTAGAGCTAATTTACCTTTACTATAATTATAACCCTTAGGATTATAATTATTCTTAAAGCTATAACGCCTTAAGGCTACCTTATAATTACCCTAAGGACTACCTTACTATTCTCCTTATATATCTCTTTAAGTAGTTCTTTATTACTAGCCTTCTTAATATCCTAAATACTAATACCCTTAGTAATAACTTAGTAGGTTTACTAAACCTATTCTATATCTAGGCTAAATATAGCCTTTACCTATATATTAGTAATATATTTTCCTATAGTCCTTTTAAATATAACTACTATATTACCACTCTAAAGGCACTAGGCTACTACTATATTACCCGCTAAGTTAATAGCTTAGTTAACTATACTAATAATCTCTACTAAGGACCTCTTTTAGTAGTTTATAAGGATAGTACTACCCCTAATTATAACCTCTCTTTTAAGCCTTAAAGGGACTAGCTTTACCCCTTCTCTAGCTAGGGCCTATATTACTAGCGCTATAGTAGCCGCTACTATTATATATATCTTTTTTATACTTATATCCTTAATTACTTTTTATACTATATTATAGAGTTTTATCTTTATTATTATAATAATAGTTATTATTATTCCTACCTTAGTTATAATATAGCCTTACTTTTTCTTCTCCTTATATAGTAAATTTTTAACTATTACCTAAGCCTTAGTAATAGCCCTTAGAATTAGTTCTTAAAGTCTTATATATATCTACTTTTATCTTTCTAACTAAAATCTTTTCTTAACTACCTTTAACCTATATCTATATTATAGCCCTAGATCTAAAGAACTTAGGGCTATACTTTCTTTATACTAGCTTAAGGTAAGCCTATAATTCCCTTTATTAACTTCTATCTAATCTACTCCTACCCCTACGCTATATCCGCTATAAGTATACGCTATTAAGGGTAGGTAAATTAGGCCTAGCGAAACTAAATCTAAAGTTATTTTATATTTGAAATCGTTATATTAGTTAGTATAGGCGTTTTTCGCATCCATCTATCTCCTAGTATTATTAATTTCTTATAAAAGGAGATCTTTTTTATTAAAAGAAATATACTAATATTAATTATTATCTTAATTAATTAATATACTAATAATTATATACCTTATTTAGCTAATTATTAACTCTTATCCTATCTTCTTATCTTACTTAACTTATTAAATTCTAGATTAATTAGAAATCTAAGTTATTATAGTTAAGAAAAGATAATCTATATAACCTCTTTTAGTTAGATTATATTCTTATCTTATCTTAATCTTTAAATATTACTTTTAAAAAAACTCTTATTAGCTTTTTTTTATTATAAATATAGTTAAAGCCTTAATACTCTTAAAGCTAAAAAGAAAGGCTAAGTAGTCTAGCTAGATCTATATAATTAGAGAATTTATAAAGCCTTAAGGAATATAGATATATATTAATCTAGATAACCTTTTAAACCTTAAATTAAAAGATTAGCCTAAACTAATTAAAAAAGCTAAATTTATTAACCTACCTAAGGAAAAAGACTTCTTAATTCTAAATTTAGATCTACCTAAGTTAAATATTAAAGTATATTTATTTATTTATTTTGTTTACTCTAGCTATAGCCTAAGGCTGATCCTAGTATATCTACCTTATATCTTTATAGTAGAACCTTTCTAAGAGTAAACTACTATATACTTTACTTTACTCCTTTACTAGCCTAGGTTTATATTAGCCCTTAGTACTAGCTTTATCTCCTATCCCTTATTAAGTAGCTTTCCTATAAAGCCTACTATCTCTGCCTAGTCCTAAGGGGGTTAGTTATACCTTCTCCTTTCTTAAAATAGTTCCTACGCTAAGATAGCCTTAGGCTACCTATAGCCTTTAGCTTCTTCTCCTACTATTAAGACTACTAAGCTAGGTTATAGTCCTATCTAATTATTATTATTATTATTGAAATTACTCTAGCTATGGCCTATGGCCAGTCCTAGTACATCTACTATATATCTCCGTAGCGGAACCTTTCTAGAAGAAAACCGCTGCATATATTGCTCCGCTCTGTTACTAGGCTAGGTTTATATTAGCCCCTAGCTCTAGCGTTATCTTCTATCGCTTGTTAAGTGGCTTCCTGCGAGGCCTACTTACTTAGCCTAGTTCTAGGGGATTAGCTAGTTATACTATTATCCTCCGCTATTACTATATCCTCTAGGGATAACCTATTCCTAGGTTACCCCCTTTATATAATTACTATAGCTGTTCTTAGCCTTAGGGCTAGGTTATAGTCCTATCTAATTATAGTTAATTAATTAGCCCCTTATCCTTATAGTAGTCTTTAGGTTAGTGCTAATACGCCGCTAGCTTACTTATTAACTTAACTAGCAGGCCTTATTATTTAGGGTTAACTCTATTAGGTATAGCTAAGACTATATATAGTCTTATAACTTATAATTAATTAAGGCTAGCGAAGGTTACCCCTTTTACTTTAAAAGCGGTGCTTATAAGGGTATTAGGCTAAGGCTAAACTATAGGGCGGGCGCTATTATTATTATTATAGGCGTTTAGGCTAGTGTAAATTGTTATAGCTAGTATAGATACTCCTCCCTTACTATATCCTATGCCTTTTATATAACAGGGCAGGCCTAGGACTAGGCTAAGTACGCGCCCTTATATAGGCAGTACCTTATCCTAATCCCCTGCTTTATAATAGTTAGGCACTTGTCTTCTCTGCTATCTAGATAGGCGCTGGCTCTGCACTAGCTATACACTGCTTTTACTATATAGTACTTAGCGATATATCCTATCTTATAGCACTTATAGTATTATTAGGGCTAGATAGGCTTATAATAAGGCTTAACTATATAGACCTATAAGTTAAGGACTAGGCCTTATTTATATAGTTAGTCTATATCTCTAATACCCTTAATACTAAGGATAAGGGTTATTCGCTTAGTATCCTTACGCTAAAGCTAGCCTGCGGCTGCCTAGATAGGGAGGATATTATTTTCCTTAATAACTTTCTTGATAATTACTTTTTCTTCCTTACTAATAATATCTTAGATATTAATACCCTTAGTAATAACCTGTTAGGCCCTTTAGTATAGAGCTGCACTAGGTCTAAAGGCGGCCTTAATCTATCCCTCCTCTACTAATAGCTTCTTAGCTTCTATGTTTTCCTTAAATATAATAATAGTATCCCTACTTTATAGCTAGCGTGTAGCTATGGCTATTCCCGCTGTAGAGCTGTACTAGATAGCTTAGTTAATAGCCTTCTTAATCTAGGTTAGTAAGCGTTATTAGTATTCTTTTATAATAGTTAGTCTCTTAATTAGTACCTCCCGCTCTAGGCAGGCTAGTACTTACTTAGCTACTCCTACTATTAACAGGCTCTAGGCTAGGCTTATAGCGACTATAGCCTAGCTCCTTACCTTTATCTTTAGTTTGGTTTCTTATATCTACTTAACTATATATTAGATCGCACTCTAGACAAGCGCGTTAGTTATAGCCTAGGTCTATAGCACTACCTTGTTAACTAAGGTATAGATAACCTAGACTTATTTAAGGTATAGGAAGTTATTACTATCCCTTAGCACTAGGCTAAATAATTTAGATATTACCTCTTCTTTATAGTTTTTATATCTATAGCCTTTTTCCGCCCTTAGCTTAGCTTTATCCTAGTCCTAAGATATAGTTTATTATTATTATAGTCGCTGCTATGTAGAGGGCTTAGGGCCTTTATTAAAAATTTCTCCTGCCTCTAATAAAGGCTAACACAGTTGTACTATACCTTCTATTATATTACAAGGCTTAGCTATATCTATGCCCTTATTATAGCTACAATATAGTATTAGTACAGGGTTAATTTAACCCTAAGGAATCTAATTCTATTGTTTATTTTTGGCTTTTCCTATCATAGGAGCGTAGGGGGGGGTTTATAATAACTCGCGATCCTGATTTTTAGGTTTTCTCCTATCTAATTATATTTAATCGCTTAGCCTAGTAGTCTTATAGTATACTCTAAGTTAGCGCTAATATACCTTTAGTTTACTATAAACTAAGGGTCTATAGGGCTTTAGTATTAGTTAGCCTTTTAACTACCTATAGTTAGGACTATAAATAGTTATAGGCCTTATAGTTAATAGCTATAGTAAGGGGCCTCCTCTTATATTTAGGTAATAGTACCCTTACTAGCCTTAGCCTAGCGCTAAAGCTTAATATAAGGCTAGTTATTATTATTTACACTATAGTAAAGCGCTATAGTCTATAAAGGTACTACTCTTATACTAACTACTATACCTTTTATATAATAGGGTAGGCTTAGGACTAGGCTAAGTATACGCCTTTATATAAGTAGTACCTTATTCTAATCCTTTACTTTATAACTATTAGATACTTATTTTCCCTTTTATTTAAATAAGCGCTAGCTTTATACTAGCTATATACCTCCCTTATAGTATAGTATTTAGTAATATACCTTATCTTATAATACTTAAAGTATTATTAAGGTTAGATTAGCTTATAATAAGGCTTAATAGTATAGACTTATAAGTTAAGGACTAGGCCTTACTTATAGAGTTAGTTTATATCTTTAATACCCTTAATACTAAGGATAAGTGTTATTTTTTATATATCTTTATACTAAGGCTACCTTATAGCTACTTAGATAGTAAGGATATTATTATCCTTAACTACTACCTTAATAATAGTATTTTCCTTTTTACTAAGGATATCTTAGATATTAACTCCTTTAATAATAACCTACTATACCTTTTAGTATATTACTATACTAGGTTTAAATATAGCCTTAACCTATCTATCCTTTATAGCTATCTTTTTTATATTCTCTTTAAATATAATAACTATATCCTTACTCTAAAGCTAATATATAGCTATAGCAGTTCTAGTACTATCCTTTCTAATAGCTTAGTTAATAGCCTTCTTAATCTTAGTTAGTAAATCTTAATAGTAATTATCTATAATAGTTAGCCCCTTAATTAGAACCTTTTACTTATAGTAAGCTAGTACTTACTAGACTACTCTTACTATTACTAGGTTCTAGGCTAGCCTTATAGTAACTACTACCTAGCTTTATACCTTTATTAATAGCTTATCCTATTTTACCTACTTAACTACCTATTAGATTATACTTTAGATAAGTATATTAGTTATAGCCTAGGCCTATAGTATAACCTTATTAACTAAGGTATATATAACCTTCTACGCTTTAAAAAGTAGAAAGTCCTTTAAGATTATTATATATATAATAGTAAATACCTCCTATTTATAGTCTTTAAATTCTAGGTTAATGTTTATCCCTAGCTTAGCTTTAGCCTAGCCTTAAGGCTTAGGCAGCTATTATTACTATATCTACTAGACTACCTTTATAAAGTTATCCTTTATAAAAATTTTTTAGCCTTTATATAAAGGCTCCTCTAGGCCTTTTAAACTAGTTATATTAATATCTACTAATATACCTACGCCTATACCTTTACTATAGGATTAATATAGCACTAGTATAAGGTCTTTTTAACCCTAAGGAATTTAATTCTATTATTTATTTTTACTTTTAGGTATTATATAAGCGTAGGGGGGCGATTTTTATAACTCATAGCCCTCTAGTTATATTAAAGTATATAGAAAAGAATTTAACCTATAGTCTTATTAAATAAAGATTATTAGAAAGGTTTAGGAAGTTAAGAATACTAAATATTAAATAAGCCTAATAAAGTAAAGAGATAATAAAATCTAATTTAAAAGAAATTCTACTTTTTTCAATAATATTAGTATAACTATAAGAGTATTAGTATTAGCTTAATTTAAAGAATAAGGTAATACTACTTATAATATTAACTTCTTTATTAAAAAGCTTAAAGAAAAGATTACTTTACTAGTAAATTATAATTAAAATTAAATAGCTAAGTAGTTCTAAGAATATATAAAGACTAAAGGAAGTTAAGATTAGTTAGTATAATTAATCTAATTTAAAACCTATTAAAATAAATATTAGTAAT
The DNA here is from genome assembly GCA_003055145.1 of Escovopsis weberi. NCBI lineage: Eukaryota > Fungi > Ascomycota > Sordariomycetes > Hypocreales > Hypocreaceae > Escovopsis > Escovopsis weberi. The sequence goes on from NIGB01000005.1 coordinate 457,087, forward strand.
ATAATATTATTATAGTTAATAAGGAAATTACTATTAATTACTTCTTATAAGCTATTAAACTATTCTTTCTTATATAAGATAAAAAGATAAATAATAAATTAGTTAAGAATAGTTAAAAGATAATACTTTTAATAATAAGGAATATTATAAAAGACTTTAAGCTATATATTACTAGATAATACTAAGTTAATATTAATAATAAAGATTAATATACTAAGGTAATTAATAAAGAGTATACTAATAATAAATTACTATAAACACCTTATCTAGAGTATAGCCTTAACTATAAATATAACTCTAAGGGTTAGTAGGTATCTTATTAGGTATTCCTAGCTATATATAGCGTTAATAATAGCTATAGTCTACTAATAATATATAAGTTAAGAGATAATATAAAGGAAAAGGTTAATAAGAGATTTAAAGATATACTTAAAGATAATAAGGCTATTAAAGCCTAGCTAAAGGCTAAGTAAAAAGCTAAGACTTTTAGTAAAGTAAATACTAATTAAAAGAAGATAAGGAAAAAAAAGAAAGGGAATACTAAAAAAGAAAAAGTTATTAAAAATAAAAATAAGATTATAAAGATTAATACTTAGAACCCTTTTAAAGCTTTAATATCTTACTTAGTTATAGCTATTATTAGAGTTAATAATATAAAAGATACTAAGGAAGCTAAAGATTATACCTTAAGAAATACTATAATCTTTAATTTAAGATTAAATATAAATATCTTTAATAATCTTAACTTCTTTTAAAAAGATATATTTATTTAAAATATAATAGATATTATAAAGGTAAGAGACTTAAGATTAACCCTTTTAGGATAAAAAAAAGCTATAATTAAAGTTAACTTTAAAAAAACTATTATAATTACTAACTACTACTATATACCTAGGATATATACTAATATTATCTTAATATTTTACTTTAAAAGAAATAGCTTTTATTAAAATACCTTTTAAAATTAGATTATTAATAAGGCTATAAAAAAGATACTTACTTACTTAGTAATTAATTATAAGTAATATATTTTAATAAAAAGAATTCTAAAGACTATAGATTAGATTAGGACTATTAAGAATATATTTATAGTATTAACTTAAGTAGCTAACTTAAGAATACCTAGGCTATTAGCTTATAGTATTAGTAATCTTTAGTATTATTACTTAGAATATATAGGTTAGAGAGCTTTAGAATAAGTAACTAAGGTAGTTCTAAGGATAAAGATTATAAGGCTAAGGACTTATAAGTATAAGATTTATACTATAAGTAAAGCTTATTAAGTAATCTTTAGAAATAAGCTAGAAATTCTCTTATAAGGAGCTAAAGAGATTCTTAGTATTAATCTTTAGTATTAATTAAAGTAAGCTTATAATAGTTATTATTATTAGGTTATCTTTACTTATATAAATACTAACTTTTAATTTTATTTTTCTTTTATAAAAAAGCCTAAGATTAAGTTAGCTAAAGCCTATATTTAAAATATACTATAGATATAATTTAATATATATACTAAGATCCTATAGTTTAATAATAAGAAGGTATTTTTTATAAAAGTAAAGATTAAGAAGATTAATAATAATAAGACTAATATTTATTTATTATCTTTATTATCTCCTTAGTAAAATAGCTATACTAAAAGGTTAGTAATAGTAATTAAAAAGAAAGTAAAGGTTATAATAATTAATATAAACCTATTAAAGGAAATATAAGTAAATATATATTATACTACTATCTATCTTCTTAATTAAATACTAACTTAAGATAAGGCTAGGAAATAGTAAATACTATATAAGAAGTAGTAGTTATAGATAAAAAAGGTTAACCTCTTATTCTTTTACTTACTTAAAGACCTTAAGCTAAAAGTATTTTATCTAAAGGTATTTAATTATATTACCTATTCTATTAAAATTAAAGTCCTAAAAGCTATTAAAAACTCTAAAAAAGTTAAATCCTTTAAGCCTAAGGCTTATATTAAATACCTAGTAAAATATAAATTATTAACTTAGTATATAATCTAGATCCTATTTTTATAAATAAGAAAGATTATAAAGACTACTAATATTATATTTAATAAATCTATAGTATATTATCTTAACTAGGAAAAGGAAGCTAAGAAATTTAAAGAATATACTTACTAAGCTTTAGAATTAATAAAAATATATAAAATTAGTAAAGCTAATATTTTATAAGACTTTAGATTAGATTAAGATATTAGAATTAATATTAGCTAAATTAAATAAATTAATACTAAAGATATAGAAATATCTAACTATAATATAAAAGATATTATAAATAGTATTACTAATAATATTACTAATTATAATACTAAAAGTACTAATAATAATATTATTAATAGTATTAATAAAGGAAAAAGGTAAAGAAATTAAAAGGGTATAGTAAATAATAAGGTTAAAGGTTAAGAGATATACCTAATAACTTAGCTAAATTAGCTAATAAAAGGCTATAAAAATTTCTCTTTAACTTACCTAAAAGTAAGAAGGGAAGTAAATTAAGGCTTTTAAAGTAGTAAAGGAAGGTAGAATTAAGATAGTAAAGGGTAGTAGAATTTAAATATTCTTTATTAACCTTTTTAACTATTAAACCTTCCTTCCTTTCTAACCTTTTTAATACTAACTATACTACCTACTCTAATACTTAGTAACCCTTAGAGACTAAATTACCTATTAATATAAATAGCTAAGACCCTTAATTTTAAAAATATTTCTAATCTTAAGCCTTTAAAGGTTAACCTTATAAAAGGAGATCCCTTTAACCTTAAGATAACTATAAAATACTAATAAAAGATAAATTATAGAAAAAGGAACTAAAAAGACTTCTTAGAAAATAACTATAAAAGATAATAAGTAAATTAAATTACTTATACTTTTATTAACCTTATAATCTTTAAAGCTATTATATTTAAGATATATATTAATAATATACCTCTACTACCTTAACACTTTATCTAAGTAAAGAAAAACCTATTTACTAAATACTAGGTTACTATAATAGAATATAAGATTAAAAAGTAAATAAAGATAAAGATATTTATTAAGACTCTTATTTAGTAGATCCCTTACTAATCCTTAATCCTATTAAAGTAAGTATATATATATAAGTATAATAAAAACAGATATATTATAAGATTCTAAGCCTAGTTAGTAGCCTAAGGAGATTATTAAAAGGATCTTTATAAAAAGAATACTTATATAGCTACTCTTATAGTAGGTTTATTCTATTTTCTTTATACCCTTTATTATAAGCTTAACTAAAAGACTTAATAGTATAATATTATTAATATATTCCTAAATATAAATCTTAATAAAGATATCTTCTATAATATACTACCTAGCTTTCTAAAGCCTAGCTTTTATTTTAAAATACTAAAAGCCTTATATAGGCTATAAAGATCTCTTAAGCTATAGTTTAATAAGATTACTAAATATTTTAAGGACTAAGGATTTTACTAATATAAAAAGAACCCTTATATCTTTATTAAGAAAAATATAATTATCTTCTTCTTTATTAATAATATTATAGTTTTATATAACTACCTTTAACCGAAACAGCTGCGAGTTATAAAAATCGCCCCCTTACGCTTATATAATACCTAAAAGTAAAAATAAATAATAGAATTGAATTCCTTAGGGTTAAAAGGACCCTATACTAGTACTATATTAATCCTACAGCGAAGGCGTAGGTATAGGTATATTAGCAGATATTAATATAATTAGTTTAAAAGGCCTAGAGGAGCCCTTATATAAAAGCTAAAAAATTTTTATAAAGGATAACCTTATAGAGGTAGTTTAGTAAATATAGTAATAATAGCTACCTAAGCCTTAAGGCTAGGCTAAAGCTAAGCTAGGGATAAATACTAACTTAGAATTTAAAGACTATAAATAAAAGGTATTTACTACTATATATATAATAGTCTTAGGGGACTTCCTACTCCTTAAAGCGTAGAAGGTTATATATACCTTAGTTAATAAGGTTATACTATAGGCCTAGGCTATAACTAATATACTTATCTAGAGTATAATCTAATAGGTAGTTAAGTAAGTAAAATAGGATAAGCTATTAATAAAGGTATAGAGTTAGGTAGTAGTTACTATAGGGCTAGCCTAGAACCTAGTAATAGTAAGAGTAGCCTAATAGGTATTAGCTTATTATAAGTAAAAGGTTCTAATTAAAGGGCTAACTATTATAAATAATTACTATTAATATTTACTAACTAAGATTAAGAAGGCTATTAACTAAGCTATTAAAAAGGATAGTACTAGAACTACTATAGCTATATATTAGCTTTAGAGTAAGGATATAGTTATTATATTTAGAGAGAATATAAAAAAGATAGCTATAAAGGATAGATAGGTTAAGGCTATATTTAGACCTAGTGTAGTAATATACTAAAGGGTATAGTAGGTTATTATTAAGGGAGTTAATATCTAAGATATCCTTAGTAAGAAGGAAGATACTATTATTAAGGTAATAGTTAAGAATAATAATATCCTTGCTATCTAGGTAGCTATAAGGTAGCCTTAGTGTAAAGATATATAAAGAATAATACTTATCCTTAATATTAAGGGTATTAAAGATATAAACTAACTCTATAAATAAGGCCTAGTCCTTAACTTATAAGTCTATACTATTAAGCCCTACTATAAGCTAATCTAACCCTAATAATACTTTAAGTACTATAGGATAAGGTATATTACTAAATACTATATTATAAGGGAGGTATATAGCTAGTATAGAGCTAGCGCTTATCTAAATAAAAAGAAAGATAAGTACCTAATAGTTATAGAGTAGGGGATTAGGATAAGGTACTACCTATATAAAGGTATATACCTAGCCTAGTCCTAAGCCTGCCCTATTATATAAAAGGTATAGTAGTTAGTATAAGAGTAGTACCTTTATAGACTATAGCGCTTTACTATAGTGTAGATAATAATAACTAGCCTTATACTAGGCTTTAGCGCTAGGCTAGGGCTAGTAAGGGCACTACTACCTAAATATAAAAGAAGGCCCCCTACTATAGCTATTAACTATAAGGCCTATAATTACTTATAGTCCTAACTATAAGTAGTTAAAAGGCTAACTAACACTAAGGCCCTATAGACCCTTAGTCTATAGTAAACTAGAGGTATATTAGCGCTAACCTAGAGTATATTATAAGACTACTAGGCTAGGCGATTAAATATAATTAGATAGGACTATAACCTAGCCTAGTAGTCTTAATAGTAAGAGGAGAAGCTAAAGGCTATAGGCAGCCTAGGGCTGTCTTAGCGTAGGAACTATTTTAAGAAAGGAGAAGGTATAACTAACCCCTCTAAGACTAGGCAGAGATAGTAAGCCTTATAGGAAAGCTACTTAATAAGGGATAGAAGATAAAGCTAGCACTAGGGGCTAATGTAAACCTAGGCTAGTAAAGGAGTGAAGTAAAGTGCGTGGTGGTTTACTCCTAGAAAGGTTCCGCTATAAAGATATAAGGTAGACATACTAGGATCGGCCTTAGGCTATAGCTAGAGTAAACGAAATAAATAAATAAATAAATAAATAAATAGTTTTATATAATAAGAAGGTAAAAAAGAAATTTAAGGAATTTAATTATAATCTAAATAAATTATATAAAGTTAAATCTTTTAAAGAACTAAAGTAGTTCCTTAGTATTAAGATTATTTAAAATTAAGAGATAAAGGAGATATAGCTTTATTAGTTATTATATATAATTATAGCTACCTAGAAATTTATCCCTAAGTAACTAAAAGAGTAAAGGAAGATATTAATAGCCTTATTACTAAAAGAGCTAATATATCTAAATAAAGGCTAGGTATTTAAAGAAAATATTACCTATTATATCTCTTTAGTTAGTATAATTCTTTACCTATTATATCTTATAAGAATTAATCTTATATTTCCTATAGCTAAGTTAGTATAATATATAAAGAATTTTTTAAAGTATTATATATAGCTTACTAAAGGAGTTTTTAAATATATATACTATACTAAAAACTAATCTTTTTACTATATAGCTAATAATAAGATAAATACTCTCTTCTTATCCTTTAATATATCTTTTATAGATAATAAGGCTATAAGAAAATTATTATAAGGCTATATATTTTAAATATTTAGTAAACTAATTATATAAAAGTTATCTTATTAGGATATTATAATAATATTATTAACTAAAGCTAAGCTATTAGCTCTTTCTAATATAGCTAAAGAATAAATAGCCTTAAGAAGACTATTAAAGGAATTAGGTATTAAGATTAGCTTAGATAATAATAATATAGTATTAATCTAGTATAATAATATATAGATTATATAAATTATTATTAATAACCTTTAGAAAGTCTAAATAAAGCTAAAGTATATTAATATTTAAGGCTATTAGCTATATAAAGCTAGATTAAAAGGAATTATTAATATAGAATAGTTATTATTAATAAGGATTTTAGCTAATAGCCTTATAAAGGCTCTAATAGGTTAATAATAATTAGAATTTATTAAGTAGCTAGGTCTAATTAATAAACCTAATAATATAAGAGATAATAATACTAAAGAAAAAGGAGATAATCTTTAAGATTAAATACCTTATAAAAAGCTTAAATTTAATCTCTAAATAACTTTATTTTCTATACCTTATTTAGATTATTATTTAAAAGAGTATATTAATAAAAACTAGTAAAAGTAAAGGGTTATAGTATTTATAATCTAGAGGGGTATATACTCTTATATCTACTATACCTAACTATAATATAATAAATAGTAAAGGAAATAGTTAATTTTATATACCTAGATATATCTTAGATACTTATACCCCTCTTAGCCTAGCTAGGAAGGTTATAAGAGTTAACATAGATTATTAATATTATATTCGTTATTATATATATTATTATGCCCTATTTAGGACTATTACATTAAGACCTAGGCATGTCCTAAGCATTGCCCCAGGCATTGCCCCAGGCATGGCCGCCGCAACGCGGAGTAAACATATGGAGCACGTACGAGTATGTAGACGAGGCGCAACGGGAAAGTTAACCTTGTTCGATGAATTGAATCAATTGTATGGGTGGATATTCATCGGACAGATCTCTCGTCACAAGGCACCGAGCATGTGCTGCGGGCCAGCTCGATCTAGACGCCGGTTCCTCCAGACGGGCTGTCGTACATACGTCGGACGTTGGACGTCGTACTCCGTACATACATACATACATGATGCGAGCATGAACGCGTATCATCGAACTACTGACGATCAATTGATTGATGTATGTACGGCTCAGCCGGGGATCTAGAATCCGTGGTTGATGCTCTAGAAGCGAGTCGCGAACCGGCCAGCTGACAAGTTGAGCCATGGATGGATCAATTGATCAATGGATCCAGTTGACCAGTCAGAGTGCACCTTCAATGGACCGAGTTCAGCCACACCCACAGTAAAGGGCCTACAGGGGGTCCGCGGGGGTTGAATCCGCCTAACCCGCCCGCTAGCTCCAGGCTGGTCCAGGCCGCTACGAGTACATGTACGGAGTACATACATATTGATTGATCAATGATTGATGTGCCACAGCTTGACGTCGAGTCCAGGGTAGGTGATGTCCCCCAACACACCCAACCCACGGCGGCGATATATTGATTCCAATCGCCTCCCACGCCTCCGCCCTCCAGGCATCACCAACATCACGCATGGATTGACTGACTGATCCGCCCAGCCAGGCATCCCCCCTCCTTGTCTGCACGACTGACTCCCACATCGCTCCAAAGACCAATGCACGTCCCGGGGTCCTGATCTGCTCGCTACTCGCTACTACTCGCCTGTTCGCCACGAGTGCTCGCGCCCGTGCTCGTGCCCCTTATTATTATTATCCTCAAGCTGCCTGGGTCCATCCCCTCGTCCCTTTGCCCACCTTGGCAAAAAAAAGGCATCCCGGGTTGGCTCGAGACAGATTGCCGACCGCATCCAGCTCTCGTGACAGGAGAAGACACTGTTGCATACATACATCAATACATCAATACATACCAGAGTTAGAGTTAGTACACAGACAACATCAGCAGCTCGCTCGCCGGTCTCTCCGTACGCCATACGAAGCAGATCAGCGCTGCCGCACGCATATACGAAGCTCTCATCTCACAGCATCCGGGGTACGAGTCACGGAATGATCGTCGTGGTCATCAACGGCAAGGGAGGCTCATCATGCTGATTCTCAACCGACAGTCGTGACGCCTGCCGCTGCCGCTGCCGCTGCCCTCCCCGCCGCCGCCGACGCCGCCGCCTACCTACCTACATTGATACTACGGAGTACCACCTCCTTGGCTTGTCGACAAGCTGCTCGACCTCCGCCGTCTCTCCCAACCCCTACGGAGTACGGAGTACTACTAGTACTCATCTCGAGTCCTCCCACCCCTTCAAGGTACAGGCAACAGGTACACGGCTCGCGTGCCCTCCGCATCCAGCAGCCAGCAGCCGGCATAAGCTCCTCGCCATCATCATTCCATTCGCTTGCCAGACCGACTACTCGGCGGTCCGGGGGGGGGGGGCCAAGCAGAAGCAGACATTCGGGGGCTGCACGGCCAAAGACAGGGAGGACTAGTCAACGCCGACTGTTCACTGTCCGCTGTCCACTGTCTACTGTCCACTGTCGACTTGTTCGAAGCTGCATTCCGCGCTGTCTCGGAGACTTTGTTCAGGCCATCCGGATCGAGCATGCTCTGACCGTGCTCCTCCTGCTCCTCACACTGCCTTCCATTTGCCAACATATCGTCTCAACTGCTACTCCGTACTCCGTCCTCCTACTTCGAGTCCGAGTCCGTTAGCAGCTCCGAGGTATGCGGCATTCGCGTCTTTGACAGGCTCTGCTACTCCGTTTACAGCTCCTTTTCTGCGGCCAGCACGGCTCTGCTCACCATCACCGCCAATCTCTCTCTCTCTCTCTCTCTCCCCCTCTCTCTCTCTCCGCGCGTCTCGCCTCTCTCGCTCTATCTCGCTCTATCTCGCGCGCTCTCTCTCCCTCTCTCTCCCAGTCTCACCCCGTCTCTCTCTCTCTCTATCTCCCTACTATCTCTCTCCATCTCACTCTCTCGCTCTCCTCGGTTCCGGGTTTCCCCCCCCCCCTTCCCTTTTCTCTCTCTCCTCTCTCTCTCTCTCTCTCTCTCTATACTCTTTTCTCACCGTCATCCTGGTCGCCAACATTCCCTCAGTCGCCAAAATCACGTCCTCACCTGCACTGCAGCTCTCCGCAGGCGGCGTCCGGCGCATGCCAGGCAACAGCAAGTCCTGCCACAACTGCCGCCGACGACGACTGCGCTGTGATCGCTCGTGGCCCGGTTGCCACAAATGCGCCGCCTCGGGCCAGGAGTGCCTCGGGTATGGCAAGGTCTTTGTCTGGGCTCAGGCCATTGACGCACGTGGGAACCCGCAGCCGTCGCCCAGCTTCAGGACGCCCGCCTGCGAATCGCCTCACTTTGCAGCGACGACCCCCAGCACAGGTGCAGGCGCAGGCACAAGCACTGGCACTGGCACGGGCACGGGCACGAACCCCCATCCCCATCTCTCGGGCTCCTTCGAGGTGACGAGCTACTTCCCGCCCTTCTGCGACCCAGCAGAGTCCTCGCCCATCGACGGGGCCGTCGACACTGCCACGGCCACTCCCCCGGTCTCTGCTGCGAGCACGAGGACTGGCAAACCTTGCAACCCTGCTAGCCCCGGCCCAGACCACGGTCCGAAGGGCCACGGCCTGCCTTTTATCCACGAAGCTTCCACCAGTCCCGCTCTTGGCGGTGCCCACCAGAGCCTCGCCAGACATCCCACGCCGCAGCAAAACCGCAGGAGGGCCGGCAAGGCTCAAGCGAGATCGGCCACCTCGGGCACTACCTGTAGGCCGGATGGCCTAGTGGGAAGTCAATCCTGGAAGCCGCCGGCTTATGCAACCCTCACAGACCCTGTGTTTCAGGATCTCGATCGCAATTCGAGATATTATCTCACACACTGTAAGCACTTACACACGGCTTCTTTCTTCTTCCTCTTCCTCCACCTGCCCACCTTTTTCCTGCCCCGTCCACACACATACATACAGGTACATACCAATTCCCATTTCCACACTCCGTACACACATACCGGTACCACTCCGTATACGGAGTACGAGTACCACCACACACACACACACACCAATGCCTGCACTTGTCCTCGTACATACGAAGACCGGTTTCACCTGTCCTCGTACATACTTGGTACAGACGCCGTCTGCCCGGGGAGGGTATGGGCGAATGCCCTCGATCCCAACGCGGCATCTTCGTATCCCCTTTCGGCAGCACGAGCAACCCGTACTCTGAACTCCGTTACTCCGTGCATACCACTCGCTCATGCGGGCTGTCTCTTATTCCTCCGATAGCCAGACCCTCGGCACTAATGTACGCTCGTTCATGCAGTTGCCGATCGCGTCTGCAAAGACCTGGTCGCCCGGGATGCACCCGGGGCGAATCCCTTCCGGGAGCTGATCCCTCTGACCTACCGCCACCCTCTGCTGCTCCAGACCCTCGTAGCCACCTCCGCGATCCACTGCTCCAACATCTTCCGCCCCATCTCCACCATCCCGGCCGGCCTGTCCGACCCGGGCGGCTACCTCGCCCAGCTGCGCTCCAAGGACCTCGTCTCCCGCCAGGCCCTGATCGACGCCCTCACGGCCAAGCAGAAGGCCATGGGCCATCTGCAGAACATGCTCGACACCCTGGACCCGGCCGGGAGCGAGGTCGCGCTGGCCGCCACCCACTTCCTCATCAAGTTCGACCTCATCGACCTCGACAAGCGCGAGGGCAAGAGCTGGCGGGCCCATCTCCAGGGGTCCAGCAGCATCCTGGGCCTCCTGACGAGCATGCCGCAGGGCAGCAGCAACGACTCGAGCCGGATGCTGCGCGACTGCGTGATCGCCGATTGTTTCATGTAAGTCATTTCTTTTCTTCCAAGTCTAGGTAGACTTGAGTCATAGCAAGCCGGGGTGGGGAAAGAAAGGCAAGAAAAGAAGAAAAGAAAGGAAATTGAAGAAAACAAAGGAAAGAACAGAAAGAAAGAAAGAAAGAAAGAAAGAAAGAAAGAAAGAAAGAAAGAAAGAAAGAAAGAAAGAAAGAAAGAAAGAAAGAAAAAGACAGAAGAGGAAAGAGGGGAAAGGAAAATGAAAAGAAAACAAAGGATAGAAGAGGCCCGCGAAAAGAGAAAGGGGGGGCTTCAGACGAACAGACGAAATGCCAGAAAGAAGAAGAAGAAGAAGAAGAAGAAGAAAAAGAAGAAAAAAAGGCATACCGGACGGCGGGAAAAATGGACAGCCGGCGCGGGACTGACAGCTTGCTTCACTAACCCACAGATACCACGTCTTAGGGTCCACGCTGGCGTCCGGGAAGCTCGCGGCCAACATTGCCCGCTACTCGACCGACCTGATGCCGGTGATGAAGCGGGTCGAGGTCAACAGCTACCTCTCGTGCCCGCCGGAGATCCTGCACATCATCCTCAAGGCGTCGCAGCTGTCGTACGAGACGCCGTGCACGGACTGGACGCTCCCGTCGGCGGGCGAGGCGCTGTCGCTCATCGACGACGCGCTGGCGTTCGACATCCAGGGCTGGGCGGACCGGCTGCGCGAGCGGCACAACGCGGGCGACATGGAGAGCCGCGTGCACATCGCGTCGGCGCACCGCTCGGCCGTCTGCCTGTACATCCTGCAGGCGCTGCCGCTCGTGCGGTCGGTGCGGCCCCTGGACCCGGGCGCCCTGGTCAACACGATCCTCGAGCACCTCGGCCACATCGGCGAGGCGGACCCGTACTTCAAGGCCACGTCGTGGCCGACGTTTATCGCCGGCGCCGAGACGCGCGACGTCGAGAAGCGCACGTGGGCCATGGGCCGTCTGCTCGGCATCTGGGAGACGTGCCCCTGGGGATACATCTTCACGGCCATCGAGATGCTCACGGCCACCTGGGACATGCAGGACGCGAGCCCCCGCGCCGCCGGCGACGAGCCCGCCGTCAACTGGCTCAAGGGCCTCCGGGGGATGGGCTACGACTGTCTCATTGTGTGACTTGCGCCCCCCCCCCCCCCCTCTTCCTTCATGCCTCTTCCGAATGCTCCTAAGTTGCACCCATGTCTCCTCCTCCTCTTCCCCCGCCCCCCCCCCCCCT
>NIGB01000005.1:476790-488030 GCA_003055145.1 Escovopsis weberi
AAAAAAAAAAAAAAAAAAAAAAAAAAAAAAAAAAAAAAGATAAAACGTCGCACTGACACCCGTTGCCCAGGCCTCTCCCCCTCCATCCACTCCATCGACCAGATCAAAATCATCGACCGCTTCCGCGAAATCCCCCACGAAGGCCCCATGGCCGACCTCGTCTGGTCCGACCCCGATCCAGACCGCGACGAGTTCTCCCTCTCCCCCCGCGGCGCCGGCTACACCTTCGGCGCCCAGGTCGTCAAGAAGTTCCTCGCCGTAAACCGCATGGGCCACATCCTCCGCGCCCACCAGCTCTGCCAGGAGGGTTACCAGGTCCTCTACGACGACCGCCTCAGCACCGTCTGGTCCGCCCCAAACTACTGCTACCGCTGCGGGAACATGGCAAGCGTCCTCGAGGTCGCCGTCGACGGCGGGCGCTACTTCAACGTCTTCGCCGCCGCGCCGGAGAACGACCAGCACAAGGACATGCAGCCGGGCGGCGATAAGACGGCCGACGGCAACGCCTTGCCGGACTACTTTCTATAGGACGCGGGCCATTTCGGTCTTGTCTCTTTTTTTTTTTCGTTTTCTCTCTCTCGAGACCTGGTTTCTACTTGTGTGTGTGCGTTGCGTCTTTTGATACCGCCCAAGTGTATATTCCTGTATTGGGCCACAACAGCACGGCGTTGCACATAGAAGGAAAGCGCCGAAAAAGCACCATTTTCAAAGCAAATCGTTGGGAATTAAAGCATACCTAGGTAGCCACTGCACACATCACCGGCCAAGCTTGCACTCGAATCTAAAGGGAACCGGGTCGTCGTCCCCCGTCGCTGTTCCGTCTTCTCTCACGCGATGCAGAAGCAAAGTCTCGCAAAATCATTTCATCCTTCTCTGATGTCTCGTTCTCTTCTTTAAAAAAGTGTAGTAGTATGGTAGGTAGTAGATCAGGTATCTCGTAATTTCATGCCACACGCACACAAGCACTGGATCGGGGGCGGGGAGGAGGAGGAGCCCGACCGTGTCATGAAGAAAGTAATAAAATATGAGAAGGAATGTTGGGGGACAAAAAAATCAATGATGAATGCTTTCCTCCGCGCTCTCTCCCGCTCCCGCTCTCGCTCTCGCTCGCCGTGCCCCGATGGCATATCTCTGTCCTCACCACCCCTTTTCCTCGCTCACCTTGCTCCCCTGCTCGTGTGTCGCGTGGTCGTCGTCCTTGTTTTTCTCCTCCCCCCCCCCCTTTTCCCCTAATCGTGGCTTGGGGCTTACTCCCAGTCCTTGGCAATGTCGAAGGACCACTCGAACTGGAGATGCGTCTTCTTGTCGTCATCGACGAAGCTGGAGGTGGCGTTGTAGTGGCCGCGGAGGAGCATTCCGGAGGGAGCTTCCTCTTCTTGGACTGCGCGTTGGGGTAAAAAAATACCATGTCAGTAGCTCATGCGTGTTGAAGGGGTTTCCTGCAGTCTGAGTAGGTTTGGGTCGGAGACATACACTTCTTTGTGTAGGTGGGCTGCCTGTCTGTGTTTGGCGCATAGCTTCCCTATGGTTTCCAGGCGTGTCAGTCATGTCAAGAAAGAAGCCCGGCGTTGGCATGGAGCCTTGTTCTTCTTTCAGTCGGGAGGGGGGGCCAAATGCAATATGTGCATGTGCGTGTGTGTTCCGGGTACTGACAATCATCTCGGAGTCCTTAGAGACGCGGACGCCCTTGCGCTTGACGATCTGCACGTAATGCAAGCCGCTGAGGAGCTCGTGCTGGACCTTGAAGACGGCTGTCATGGTAAATTTGGCGCCCTCCTTGATCCGGAACGGCTTGTCCTTCAGGGTGGTCTCGCTGCCGGGTGTGGAGAGGTCGATGGTGACGGGGGGGCGGCCCTCGGCTTCCATGGTCAGGGCGAGGATGATGCAGACTCGCTTGTCGTTGGGGTCGGAGAGGTCCTTGCCGTCGCCGAGGCCGAGGGACTTCTTGTACCGCTGGAGGGACTCATCTCCGGCATCTAGAGGGCAATGTCAGCTCTGCTTGCTTGAAAACCAGATATTTTGGAACTGGTGACGGAGGAGCTGCGGGCTCGGATACAGCGGGCTGGACGTGTCTTTGGGGAGGATGTGGTAGTAATTGGGGGAGTTGGGACGCTTCTGCTGTTCCTGCCGTCTGGGCCCGGGATGCCGCGGATGAAGCTTTCCCCCCTCCCCCATCGCCCCTCTTTTCTTGGAGTTTGAGCTTCGAGGCCCTTCCCCTTCCCCCCTCCCCTAATTCCCTCGCCCGGATTCGCGTCAAACCGTCGGAGGGATGCAGATGGAAGGCAAGGAAGGAGAGGATGAAGGAAGAGAGCAGTAGGGAAGAGCTGGAGAGCGATGGGAAACGGGGTGGAGTGGATGAGGACCTACCCATCTCCTGGTACTCGGCCAGACTCTGCTTGGGCTGCTTGAGCTTGTAGCCCTGAGTCTCCTCGGGCATGGTGTCTTCATCGTGGGAAGCCATGGTGTCTGTAGAGGAGTCGTTCGAGGCCCACCGGCGCGATCAAGGACAGTGCAAGGCAGGTAGTAGGAAGAGGAGGAGGAGGAGGAGTAGTAGTAGTAGTAGTAGTAGTAGTGATGCTGAGGCAGGGCGGGAGAGAGAGAGAGAGAGAGTAGAAGCTGTATTCAAGCAGAGGATTGGATGAAATCGGTTAAGGCAGAATCGTAGAAATAAGGGAAGAGGAGGAAGAAGCTTTGGTTGCAGGTTGCTTCAAGCCAGTGAAGTCGGTCAGTTACGGGGTAACGGGAGTCAGGTACGGAGGAGGTACCGGCGGCACTAAGTAATTGTAGTAGTAGTAGAGGTACTCCGTGCCTGTGCCTGTGCCTGGGCCCAGGCACTCGTACTCGTAGCACTGCTGGACAGCCTGTCGTCCTCGTCCACTGGGAGTAGGACGGAGTACTCGTACTCCGTACTCGTATCGTTGTAGCGAACGGCAACAGGCTGGGAACCTGGAGGTCGATGGAGGGGCTGCAGACCAGGTTGGCTGGTGAGGGGGGAGGCTTGAAGGGGGGAGAGGGGGCCCTTGACCCTCTGGCGCGGGTGTGATTGGGTGGCGAGATTGCGCCCAGATATTCCTGAGTCCCGACTCTGCGCGGCACTCCTGATTGTGAGGGTTCAGCTCAGGAGAGGGGCGGGATCACGAGGTGCCAGCGGGGGATGGGGCAGGATCGTGGACTTGAAGTTGAAGCTGCACCGGGAGTCGGACTTGGGTTTTTTTTTTTTTTTTGAAGTCATCGCGAGCCCAGACGCTTGTGGTTTCTTCGAGGCAGGTGCTACCCTACCTCTAGACCTACCTACCTGCCTACTGCTACCTTCTGGGTGCCACCAGCACCTTCCATTCGAATTGATTGATCAATGTCTGGTCCTGGGGCAGGAGCAGCCGGCCGACGTCAGGGCGATGGTGCGACAAGAGCACTCGGGCTGTGCTTCCCGATTCCCGCGCCTGGCACGTTCAAGGTGTCCCTTGCGTCGGGATGGCACGAGCACAAGGGCTGTTGACCTGTAGAGTACGGAGTACATGATACAGCCCCGGGGAGCATGGCAGAGTCTCGCCGGGGAAAAGGGTCACCCAAGAGTGTCTCAATGCCGTGGAAGGGATAGGAATCTCCTTCAAGTCTTGGAGCCTGAGTGAAGAGTATTCGAGTCTATCATTGCCACTCTCTCGCCCAGTGATAGCCTCGTGGCGGTGTGAATGGAGATGGAGCATCGTCCAGCCACTGATTGATCGCTCAACGCACATGTGGGCGTCGACAAGCACTGGAGCTGGAGCTGGAGCTGGAGCTCAATGGACATAGCTGGTACTACTAGCACCTACCCTAGAGGCGATGTCACCCAACACGTGCGCCCGAAGAAAAGGGATCAATCAATCAATCAATGTTCAATGGCTCCGAAGACGATATCGTAAGAAAACATGATTGTCTTTGCATCTCCCCTGGTGATCGGTTCGGGGCATCGGCCAGGAAAATAGGGACTTCCCCTGAATTGAGACACGTGGGATGATGAAGGTGGAGATGCCCAGCCGTTTTTTCCTTTTCCTTCTTTTCCTCCCTTGACGGATCCATGGGAGCCTACTTCGTAGTACTAAGGGGCCGAGTCGACCAAGTCCAGGTCATATTTATGACCACAGCTACTCCGTACTAGTAGTATTGATCCGTACTATATGATACTGTTGGTGTCTCTTCACGCGCCTTGCAGTTGACGAGGCGCGTCTCCCGATGTCAGGCTATGATACTCCGTAGAAAGGCAGGCCGTGATTGGTGCATCGCGATTCGCGACCTTGGAGGGGACGGATCAATCGATGCGAGGGACGCGGCGGCAGATGCTCGGCAGGACGTCCAGGACCTCATTGATCAACAATTGAATTGATTCATCCTCGTACCGGATCGCTAAGGGGGTCGTTGAAATCTGAGATGGATCAATCCTCAGTGCCGGAGCCCGGGAGTTCCCTGCCTGGTTAGTAGTAGGGGTCGTCGGGTCGCATCTACTCGTACTCCGTACATACATAACACCGGAGCGTCCCTCAGCGTCCCTCATCGCCCCCCATCGCCCCCCGTCGTCCCCGTCGTCATCGATCTGCGGAGAGCATGACTAGCACGGATAGATTCCGGCGTGATGGGAAAAGAGAGAGCGGCTCTGTGCGCGAAACGAGCGCAAGCGCGGGATCGGACAATCACGAGAGTGAGATTCGCACCGATGCCATGACATAAAAGGGAGGTGCTCAATCACTCGAGCTCAAGGCCAGTCCTACGACTCACCTACATAGTAGTCTCCGTATGTACGGAGTACGGAGTACATACATACAGCCTGAGGGTGGCCAGGCTGATTCTAGACGGTCGAGAGACTGGAGTCTGGACGGGGCTCCGTCTGGCAGACCGTCACGACAGGGTCACGACAGGGCCACGAAGGGACACGACAGGACGGCTCGAGGACTCACCGGCGGGAGGCGGCGCGCCATGACCTCGATCGAGCTACGAGTACGAGCACTGGTACTGGCCCGATCCCCCGCCCTTTTCGGTCCATCAATTCTCGTGGGGCTATCGCGGGCTTCTGGGAATCATCAATTGATGGTCGCCCTCCAACGTGACCCCATACCCCGTCTCGAGGTGGTAGTGCCACCAGACCATTGAGGCGACCGAGCACGACGGCAGGACTCGCTGCGTTTGTACAGATCAATTCGAATCCAATCAATTCCAATTGATCAATCCATCAAACCATTGCACAATGCCGCATCAGGTTCTCCGAATACATGGGGCGGTGATGGGATCATATGGGTCTATGTACTCCGTATGGGTCTATCAATTGATATTCGCACCCGCATCAAAGGGTCTTACCGGGTGCGAAAAGGAGCGAGAAAAGGGAGAGCTGAGAGTGGAAGGAACGGTGGACGGTAGAATAGAAGAGACGGTGGAAGAGTCAGAGAAGGAGCTCCCCCGACCGAGTCTGGAGAAGGTCGACTTTCCCGCTGAGGAGGGACTTCCCGCCACTGCTCGACTCGGGAGCCCGTCATTCTAATGTACTGAGTACAGGCGGGAGACGCCTCCACACCCAGACGGGCCGCGTGAGCCACTCGCCGCCGCGGACTACCCTAGGGCTACCTCGCGCGACGCACGCATCGCCGCACAACATCCAGGTAGCCGAGAGGTAGAAGACGGGGTATCTGCCACTGTGGCCTCACGGCCCTCGCCCACCACGGGCCTCCTGCCACCAGAGGTCGCGCGCAAGTACGGAGTACCGAGACCCAGGATCGAACCTAACCTCAGGCCCTCATAACGGGGGTAGGTGGCACTGATGAGTTGCAGCGCGCACCTGCGAGTCCTGAAGTCCGTTGAGGAGCTAAACTTTTGGTTTGACCCTTCATCTTGTCAGGTAAAATTCCTCCTCCTCTCTCTCTCTCTCTCTCTCTCTCTTCTCTCTCTCTCTTCCTCTTCCCTCTGCTCTGCTCAATCCGACCTCGAGTCTCCCAAACGAATTGATCCATACTACTACTACCTGTACTTGACACCCTGCGATTCGCATTATCTGTCCTTGGTTCTCGGGCTGAGATTCTCACTTTTCTTTTCCCTTTTTTTTTTTTCCTTTTTTTTGGGGGGGGGATATGCTGTGGTGCCTTCATCGCGCACGCGCCGTCCCACAGACTCGACTCTGACTGACTCTGACTGACCCTTGTATGCGAACCCTTCTCGGCTAATCACAGCACCGCGAGAGAGAGCATCGCGACTGGCGGCAGCCTTTCCGTCCTTTTCCATCCCTCCATCATTCCCACAGCAGGACCCGATTCTGCCCCCGACCCAACAGAGCCATCCCCTACGCGCCTCTGCACCGGCTGATCGCGAGAGACTCGACTCCATCGACCGTCTGTCTACTGGTGTCACCTCTCGCTCGCATCCTAGGTGCCGCACAACACGCTCTGCTCTGCGCTGCGACACGACCTGGCCTTTTCTTTTTCTCCGCCTCCCCTTCTCTTCTCCTCTCTCTCCCTCTCTCGCCCTCAATCTTTCTCCTGTGCCTCGTCCATCCCCCCCTAGGGACCCTGAAGCAGAGGATAGGATGGCCCCAGGCGTGACTCGACCGCTTCCCGCGAAGCATAATCCGTATTTGACCACCGATGTCCCCCGATGTACGAAGATCCCGCCGCTCTGAATTGATTGTCCTGACCTCCCCCCTTCCCCCTTCCTCTTCCTCCCCTCCCTAATCATCTTCGTCACTACAACCCCTTTCTTCTTTTGACGCGATTGGCGCAATTGCTCACAATGGATCGTGAAAAACCTGCAGACTCCGAACTCGTCGCGCGCCGACGCCTCGGCCAGACAAAACTAACCCCCAAGATGGTGGGCAGCGACGAGGCTGAGATCAACCACAACCTCGGGTACTTCGACTATGCGCACCTACGCGCCCCGATGCCAAAGGGCATCATCTCGGAGATCTTCAAGTCGTGCCCCAACAGCTACTTCCTGATGCGCCGGAGCTTCGACGGCTACATCTCCGCCACGGGCATGTTCAAGGCCACGTATCCCTGGGCCTCGGCCTCCGAGGAGGAGGCGGAGCGCAAGTTCATCAAGGCGCAGCCGACCACGAGCCCCGAGGAGACCGCCGGCAACATCTGGATCCCCCCCGAGGCCGCCCTCGCCCTCGCAGAGGAGTACGACATCGGCATCTGGATCCAGGCCCTGCTCGACCCCAGTAAGATCCCCACCGCGCAGGCCCCTGACGCCTCGCCCAAGAACATCACCGCGCCGCCCAAGTTCGAGAGGATCAAGGCGGTCGCCCAGCTCGTTCCCCCCACACCAACCCGTCGCTCGCGCCGTTCCGTAAGCCCAACCAAGTCTTCCACCACCAACGCCGCCGCCAACTCCACCACCTCCACCACCAGCACACGACGCGCGACCGCGTCTCCCCGCAAACGCACCACCAGGACGAGGGCGGCAGCGGCAGCGGCAGCCGCGGAGACCTCCAAGGAGTCCACGCCGGGCTTCGACAGCGAGCTCAAGGAGGAGCGCAAGGACGAGACCGTCTTGAAATCTATCGAGTTCGAGCCTGCTCTGCTCTTCCCCTCCAAGAAGGAGGGCGCCGCGGCCGCGGCCGCGGTCCCCGTCAAGAAAGAAGCCGCAGCCATCGAGGAGCTTCCCAAGGAGCTCGTCTTCCGCAAGCTCGACGAGGAGAACCCGCTCTTTGGCGGCATGCCCCCTAGCGCCGAGGAGGTTGCGGAGATGATGGCCACCGCGGGCGAGATGGTCGACAAGCAGCGAAGCGAGGCCAAGGAGGCCCTCCACCTCGAGGGCGTCATTCCCGAGGAGGAGTCTGCCAGCGCGGAATCGGCCGCCAAGGCGCCGACTGACAAGAGCAAGCGCAAGGCTGACGATGGCGCCGCCGGCGAAGACGAATCAGGCGAGGGCAAGTCGAGCGGGGAGCAGGCCGAAGGCGAGGGCGAGCAGCCGAGGTGGAAGAAGGCCAAGACGACAGATGCTCCCGTCGCAGTAAGGAAGCAGAGAGTCCAAAAGCGGGCTCTGTTAGGCATTGGTGCAACAGTCGCAGTCGGGTAAGTCAACACGAAAAGAGGAAAAAAAGAAACACCATTCCCAGCAGCCTGCGTGATGAAGCGCGGCGCGGCGGCTTGAGCATTGTGGAACCGATGAGGCTGACTTTTCTTGTTTCCAATCACAGGGCACTTGTTCCTTGGCTAGTAAACTTCCTGTAGTACCTAGCCCCGATGGAGGCATCAACGGCGACGACGACGACGAGATGAACGATGACGGGACGAAGCATAGAGGGTGAGGGATGGCCGAATCTACCAGAGGAAGTCTTCAATCTGGCGCAGAGAGGGTATAACTTCTGGATATGATGGGCACGGAGCGCGAGGAAAGGGAAGACAGGGAAAGGGGGGATTTGCATGGGCTGGCTTGCTGGAAAGGGGGTTCTTTCGAGGACTGGGCTGGAACGGCGCGGTCTCTTGTGTGTTTACTCTCTTTTCTCTCTTTTTGTGTTCTTCACTATTTCTGTCTCTCTATTTTTCTTTTTTTTTCTTTTGCTCTGCTTTGCTGTTTATTATCTGGTTTTATTTTGTGCCTTTGGTTGCTGCTGCTGCTGCTGCTGCTGCTCTTCTGCCTTTGTCTGAAGACCAGTCCTCCTCTCCCCCCCCTCCCTCCCCCTTCCCCCCCCTTTTAACCCCCCCCCTCTCCGACCTGGATGTGTCTACTGGTACCATCTACCTTTTTCCTCCTTCGCCTTCAGCGGAAGAGAGGAGCAGAAGACACTGCGGGTCGAGGAAGGCCGAGAACGATGCCCATGTCCCCCGAGAAATGGAATTGATGTTTGATGCTTCGGTTTGATTTTGTTCTGCACTTTCTGGTTTTCGACGCGATATTGCGGGTATGGAGTATACAGTGTTGCTGGACATGGCTTTCTTTTCTTTTCTTTTCTTTACTTTACTATACTTTTCCTTTCCACTGTATTTTTTCATGTTCTCCTTCTCTCCTCACTTTTCTTTCACCTTTTTTTTTTTTTTTTCACTTCTTTCTTTAGTACTGACTGTACTTGAGAGATTCTTGTCCGCGCGCCCTGCCTGTGCTGCCGCTCTTTGGGGCCGTCCTGTGGATTTATGGTCCAATATGCGTAGGATGATGGATGCCGGCCTCGGGGATGCATGGATAGATGCAAAGACCCGGAAAGTACATGAATATGCGTCAATGCGTCTTAAGGAAGATTGAAGTTGAGGTTGAAGTCATCAATTGCATGTATCGGGACAGGGAGCTTGAATCCATGGAGATTCATCAATGACTACTACCTCTACTTTCTACCCCACGATTACGATGACAGGTATAACCCAGTACGAGTACATACTCCGCACATACCTCTTGAAGGCATCGACAGGCCTGAGCAAAGGATCAATGCGAGCTGCGAGCTGCGAGCTGCGAGATGCGAGATGCGGGATGCGGGATGCGAGATGCGAGATGCGAGATGATTCCCCGGACGTGCGCATCCCCGCAAAAGGCAAGGCAAGGGTATATGTATCGTATCGCGGTTCGCGACGATCCCGGCCGTCTCTCGCCGCAGCCAATCGGTCATTGATGGATTGATGGATTGATGGATTGAGATGGATCGAGTCTCTGATTGTTGCAGGCTTTGAAGCTTGAGCGGCGGCGGGCTAGTCGGTAGCTCGAGCTCTGTGCTCCCGCCGTCCCGCGCCGTCTGGGGTCTGGACGGGTAAAGTGGCCTCGCAGATTCGTGTTCAATGGATTGATCAATACTACATTATCCAGTAGAGCAGCCCTTCGGCAAAGGACGGCTCAATGGTTGGCCCCCCTCATTCCGGACCTGGCGTGCATGGATTGAGGCTTCCTGTCCTCGTCGCGATACCCCCGATTCCCATTCGTCTGCCCGTGTCCCCGACTCTCTTCTGATTGCCAGCGTTACCAAGTTGAATCTCTTTGGCATTCATACTCCGTACTACTTGATTCATCAACTCCTTCGTGGACCGCCAGGCCCTGCGAATCGACAATGACGGCGGGGATGCTACGTCTAGCAAGGGCGGTGCAGCGGCGCGGGTTCGCCAGCACGGCGGCGCGCAGGGACAACTACGCCTTCATCGGTCTTGGCCAAATGGTATCTCTCTCTCTCTCTCTGTCTCTCTTTCTCTGTCTCAAAGCCTACGTGGGATGTCGCCGTGAGGGTGCAATGGGCTGACACATGCGCGGCGTCCTAGGGCTACCAAATGGCCAAGAACCTCCAGGCGAAGCTCGCGCCGTCGGACCGCATCTCGCTCTTCGACATCAACGCCGCGGCGGCAAGCAGCCTCGAGAAGGAGATGGCCGCGGGGGGCGCCGCGGTCGACATTGCCCGGAGCGCGCAGGACGCCTCGCGGGACGCGGTAAGCTCTCTGGCGGTGGAGATATATCCCCTCCCCTCGGCCATTGACTGACCCGAACCCCAGGACACCGTCATCACGGTGCTGCCGGAGCCGCAGCACGTCCGGGCCGTCTACGAGTCGATCCTCGCGGGCGGGCTGCCTGCCCGGGACCGGCTCTACATCGACTGCTCGACCATCGACCCGTCGACGTCGCGGGGCGTGGCCGCGGCCGTCGCTGCGGCCACCGGCGCGGGCAGCACGTTCGTCGACGCGCCCATGTCCGGGGGCGTCGTCGGCGCGGCGGCCGCGACGCTGACCTTCATGCTGGGCGCGCCCGCGGCGGCGGTCCCGCGCGCGGAGCCGGCGCTGCTGCGCATGGGCCGGCGCGTGCTGCACTGCGGCCCGCAGGGCGCGGGGCTCGCGGCCAAGCTGGCCAACAACTACCTGCTTGCGCTGAGCAACATCGCGACGGCCGAGGCGATGCACCTCGGCGTGCGCTGGGGGCTCGACCCGGCGACGCTCGCGGGCGTGCTCAACGCCAGCACGGGCCGCTGCTGGCCCAGCGAGGTCAACAACCCGGTCGCCGGCGTCGTCGAGGGCGCGCCGGCGGCGCGCGACTACCGCGGCGGGTTCGGCATCGCGCTCATGCGCAAGGACCTGCGCCTCGCCATGGTCGCCGCGCGCGAGGCCGGCGCGAGGATGGAGCTGGCCGACAGGGCGTGCGAGGTGTACGACAACGCGGCGGCGAGGGAGGACTGCAGGGACCGCGACTTTTCTGTCGTGTACCGCTATCTGGGCCGCGAGGACTGAGGGACGACACGGCGTGCCGGACTCGTGAGGCCGAGAGGGAGGGAGAGGCAGAGAGAGAAAAGGGGTGGGGGGTTTGGGGGGGGGGGGGGG
>NIGB01000005.1:488042-508393 GCA_003055145.1 Escovopsis weberi
GGGGGGGGGGGGGGGGGGGGGCATACATATCTATTCCACAGCAAGCGAGGCCGGCGTCTTGAGCAATTCGAATTCAAAATCCACATTCCCTGCGGTGTCATACGAGTACTTACAGGAGTACGAGTACTCCGTACATACGAGTACATATACAGAGTCGGCTCATGCGGTCGAGGACCCGGGTGGATTCTTACGCCATCGCGTCCTCTGGGCCGGGGCGAGAGATCCCGACGGAGGGACTGGACGGGACAAATGCCATCCGCGCCAGGGGCCCCGGCTCGCTGGAGGCTTTTGCAGGGAGCGAGGCGGTCTTGGGGTCCAGGAAGAGTCCGGGATATGCGGACCTGATACTCCGTATTGACTCTACGGATCAGCTCGTACTAATGCAGAGGACTCTGAAGACAGAGTACGTGTATTGCTGTGAAGCAGTCTACTCCATATGGATAGTGTACGGAGGATGACGAGTACAGGTACGAGTATCGATGATCTTGAGATGGATCCTTCGGAAGACGATCGTCCTGGAAGATGACTGAGGCTTACTTGGTCGTGGCACCACTGCATGATCCTCAGTCTACTCGTAGGGCTGGTGATGCATCACCTCAGCCCGGAGGAGACACATCCGACCGCAGAATGTTTCAAAGCCGACCTGTCGAGCAAGACTACTCCATCCTCGTACGGATTCCATCAAAGTCGGCGGATGGATTGGATTCCGCATGATGATCAGTCTCGCTTGACGTCGGGAGTTTTGCACCCCAAAGTTCAAAGGCGGTGGTGATGGTGATGCTGCTGCTGCTGCTGCTGCTGCTGACATAAGCACACGCACAACAATTTGAGGCCGAAACACCATCGCGTAAAAATCTCGAGCGGCTCCGAGTCGCCCAGTCAGACCAGGCCAGGCCGCTCCCAACCCGCGCCATCATAGCCTGCTTACGACGAGCGCACAGTAGAGAGTGTAATAAGGCCGGGACGGTGGGACCCCTCGCGATCCTGACGCACGCCGGGCCAAGACCTTGATATGGAACAGGCTATTTGTCGAGCCGGAAGCAGCGCCGTTTCCGATTCCAGTAAGGCCGCCGCTGCTGCTGCTGCTGCTGCTGGCGATGGGTGGATGAGCTCCCGCCCTTTGGGCCCGGAGCCCCGATGCCAAAGGGCCCGCCTTCAAGCCAGCCAGCCAGCCAAGCCAGCTTCGGGCGGGCGAAGGATGGATAGCGCATGCATGAGGGGACGAGGGTGGATGAGAAAACGAGAAACGAGAAAACGAGAAAATGAGAAGATCCGAGCTGTGACGGTTTTGGGGCCCGTCAAAAACGCCGACAGATCCTTACCTCCGAGCTGGGAACTCTCTTCTTCTCTGCGTTCCCTCATTCCACGTCTCCACGAGCACGACTGCCTCTAGGTCCATCTCTTCCCCTCTGCTTGTCCTCCGCGCGCCGGCCTGGCTGACCTTTTCTTACAGGTGTTCCGACTTCCGTCTTCATACAAGAATCCATCAGTCATCCTCTCCGCGGATACAGGAACGCAGAGACGGACACCGGACCAAGACGACGCACCACGCCTCCGTCCGTCTTCGTGATAGCCTCACGCAAGGCCCCCGCCCCTCCCCCGGGACGACTGCCACCCAGACGCCGCGCCGAAGCACCGGGCGACGCGGGAGTCGCCGGTCCATGAGCCGCCATGTCCTCCACCGCCTCGCACATGAGCCTGAGGGACTGCACTGACGTCTCGCCCTTCTGCCCCGTCTCCGCCACCGTCCTCGGCTACTACCCCAACCTCGGGTCCGGCATCTTCTTCGCCCTCGCCTTCGGCCTGCTCCTCCTCGCCTCCCTCATCCTCGGCATATGGAAGCGCACCTACACCTACTGCCTGGGCCTGACCCTGGGCCTCGTCCTCGAAATGGCCGGTAAGTCAACACCTCCATAGACCAACCGATCTCACGACAACACATACCCGCAACACTCCCTCCATTGACCCCGACACCCCTCGACATCGTGATGAAAGAAGCATCAGAACCCCCTCATGCCGCCCCGCGCGCTGACCATCGCCGTCACCACCACGCAGGCTACGTCGGCCGCGCCCTCCTCCACCATAACCCCTGGGCCGAGGGCCCCTTCGACCTCCAAATCACCGCCATCATCCTCGCCCCCTCCTTCATCTGCGTCTCCATCTACCTCACCCTCAAGCACGTCGCAATCACCCTCGACCCGGCCGCCTCCCGCCTCCGCCCAAAGTGGTACCCCATCATCTTCCTCCCCGCCGACCTCTCCTGCCTCGTCGTCCAGGCCGCCGGCGGCGGCATCGCCGCGGGCAACAAGACCAACCACGCCGCACAGGTCGCCGGAAACCGCGCCATCATGGCCGGCGTCGTCCTCCAGGTCGTCGTCCTCCTCATCTTCGGCGGCCTCAGCGCAGACTACTTCGTCCGCCTCAGGCGCCGCATGGCCGCCGGCCAGGCGCCCCCCTCGGCCGCGCGCATGTGGGACGACGCCAACTTCAGGAAGTTTGTCTTCGCCGTCCTCGCCGCCTACACCCTCATCTTCATCCGCTGCATCTACCGGTATGTCCCCTCTTCTTCTTCTTTCCCTTCTTCTTCCTTCTCCTTTTTTTTTTTCTTTTCTCCTTCTCTGACATGCTGACCTCCCCCGCCTCCAGTATCGCAGAGATGGCCGGCGGGTGGGGCAACACCATCATGCAGGACGAGCCGAGCTTCCTCGTCCTCGACAGCTCCCTCATGCTCGTCGCAAGCGCCATCCTCACAATCGTCCACCCGGGCATTTTCTTCCCGCAGATGAGCAAGGGCCGGGGCGCCAAGCAGGCCGCCGGCGTCGGCGAGACGAGCGCCTCGTCGGGCGATGAGACCCCCGCCCCTGAGAAGACGAGCAACTGAAATAAGCCACCAGATGACGAGATTTCATTATTTCTTTTTCCCATTCAGTTTTCTTGAATGTGGATTCATCGTTTGGAAAGGGCCAGGAAGCAAAAGCGGCGATGGTATATAGATGGTGCTGCGGGACGTTCAAATGCATTTCGAGGGTCTCGTTATGCAGCCATACAGTAATATATTCAAGGACACGGCTTCTTTGGACTTGGTCACACCAGCCAAATCAATGAGCATTGCCTCCTGCTCCTCTGTGCCCGCATGAATCTTGAATCCCTCAAAGTCCATCTCCTACCCCGATTCGCTCGTTCCCAACTCGCGTCATGACTTGACCAGCCTGTCCGTTTCGCCACCATCCTCACTCTCCTCCTCCTCTTCTTCCTCTTCCTCTTCCTCTTCCTCCTCCTCATCTGTCTCCTCATCGTCTTCCTCTTCACTGCTTTCCTCCTCCTCCTCCTCTGCCAACCAATCGTCGAGCGTCTTGGCTCCGAGCCCACCAAGGCCATTTGCCTTGCTTGGCGCCGCCCTGATCGCTTCATCCAGCTTCTCCCCCGCCGGCACGGGCCCACTGCCGGCATCCTCGTATTTGACCGCCGCGGCGTCTCTCTCCGGCTCGCGCAGCCTCGGATCCGGCTCCTTGCCAGCATGCACCCAGTCAGGCAGCGCCTCGTACCCTCTCAGGCCGTGGATCGCGCCCCCGCCCGCCAGAACCAGGGTCGACGACCCGAGCAGGAACCCCTTCCTGCACTCCGACGGGCTCGGCGCCTGCGGGGCCGGCTTCGGCGCAAGGAGCATCAGCGTCGCCAGCTGAGGCACGGCGAGCAGGGAGCGGTACATGCGCGCCCTGTCCCGCAGGTCGTAGGACGTGTCGTACCGCACGAGGAGCAGGACGTAGTCCCAGAGCCGCTCGATCGGGTGCTTATCCTCGTCGAGCGGCGGATCCTCCTCCGGCTCCCGCTTGGCCCCTTGCTCGCCTTGCCGGTTCAGGTGGTGGAGGTAGACCTTGGCGGCGAGAAGCAGGATCTGCCGCTTCGCCGCCTCCGACTCGCTCGCGAAGTCTTTGAGGAGGATGCGCAGCACGTCGGGCGCGATGTTGTCATGCCCGTTCAGGCCGGAAAATTCGCCGACCAGCCAGATGATGGTCGCCCTGGCCTGGGGGTCCGTCGCCGAGTCCAGGTTCCGGGCCAGCCTCACGACCGTGCCGACGTGCCCGGCCTCATCCTGCTGAATCAGGTGTCGGATCACGGTCAGCGACTCAGCGGCCAGGGTCCCGTCCAGGCTGGTGATCTGGCCGAGCAGTAGCTTGAGGCATCTCGGGGCGGTGTTTGTGTCGGACTGTGCGCAGCGGCCGATGGCTCTAACAGCCTCTCGCACCAGGGCTTTGTTGGAGCCCCGGGAAAAGTGCTCGAGCTCCTTCAGAATCAGGCTTTTGACGTGGATGGGGCTGTGGGGGAAGATGATGGTCAAGACCTCGAGCTTCAGTTCCCAGACAGGCGCCGTGTCGGTAGCCCTGACGAGGAAATGGCTCGCATACTTGACGAAATCGCCCGGACATATGAGACAGACGGACACGATGTTGTATAGGGCGATCTGCTCGATATCCTGGGCGCTTCGCATGAGCGCCACCAGAGGCCCGATGGCATACCTGATGTATTCTGGAGTCCCGATGTTGACGTAGCACCGGGTCACGGCGACCACCACGCCAGAGTTGCGACTCTGCAGCAGTGGTCGGATGGCTTTCAGAAGGAGGGTGAGATCCGTGTCAATGGTGATGGACCGGCGTTGGGGCTTCGACATCGACTCGGGCGTCTCGCCATAAAAGTCGTCAATGGTCGTTTGCGTCCTTGGCTGGCCAGAGTCGTGCCTTTGGGCCTCTTCCGCGTGAGCATGCGTCTCTCGGGGGAAACACTTCCTTGCGTAGTAGGTCATCAGTTTCAAGGTGGCCAGCTGACTCCACTCGTCCATGTCGACAATCTTCTTGATCAAGCTGCGATAGTGCTTGTGTATCAGGTCGATCCTGTCCGGGCAAATCTCCATGAAGGCGGACACGGCAGCGCCGGCCACGTAGTATTGCTTGTCGCCCAAGAGCGCCGAGAGGTACTCGAGCAGCTGGGGAGACTGGCTCGGGTCCAGGCGGTAGCACTTGGGGATGGCCAGGGCGGCGGCCTTGCGCACCAGAGGGCTCAGGTCCGCAACACCCTTCTTGATGGCCAGGGAGACGATCTGGCTGATGACGGGCACGCGGATGCCCGACATGGTCTTGAGGGCGAGGGCCCGGACCTGGGGGCTGTTGTCGGAGAGCGACTTCTGGATGGTGTTGATGGAGAGGAGGGCGAGGTCGGGCTCCTGCTCGGCATGGTGGATGAGGTAGATGTAGACGAGCTTCTTGATCTCGAGGTTGGGGGAGGCGACATTCTTGACGACGGAGGAGAAGAAGGGCAGGGTCCTCTGATTTCGATACATCATCTGCGACGGGGATCAGCTCGTGGACCCGAAAGAAGGGGGGGGGGGGGGGGGGGTTGGCATCGGGTGGAAGACGAGGCGTCGCATCACGGATTTCGACGTACAGCGATGACGCGCCGCAGTCCCTCGAGGACCTCGCGGTCATTCCGGCTGTCGAGGAGCTTGCGCATCTGGTTGCGGTCGAGCAGCTTGGAGCTGGGGATGCGGACATTGCGGGTAGCCTGGGCGGCATCGAGGGTGAGTTCCCTGGCTGGCGGGAGAGAAAGGGAGAAGCAATGGTCAGCTCTTCTGATGTTTTGGGATGAGGGTGGGAGACCTTGGTCGCGAGAGAGCCTTACCAGCCTCGAGGAGGCCAGAAATCCGCGAGATGGACTCCATGGCTGCGCTCTATGGCCTTGAAAGGAGCAGCCGCACGGAGGGATCGACGGTGTTGAGGCGAAACACGGAAGAGGATAGAGGGATGACGTTGGTGGAGGTGGAGTGAGAGTCCATGGTGGCGGCGATTGGGAGCTGCTTCTCGAGGGCTGCTCGCACTGTGAGAGGGTTAGGGTTACACTCGCGCGTCGAGGAGCGCCGAGGCTTAGCGGACTTTGGGCGGGCTTTCAGGCGGTTGCCCACTGAGCCCAGGGCGTTCGATATCGCAGTACATTCAAATAACAGAGTCCAGCCACCACAATCCGAAGTACCTTTTGAGGTCCACGGATCAAATGGATTGATTGATCCATCAATTGATCCATCGAGACGACGAGTCTGACCTTCTGAATAGC
Source organism: Escovopsis weberi (assembly GCA_003055145.1). NCBI lineage: Eukaryota > Fungi > Ascomycota > Sordariomycetes > Hypocreales > Hypocreaceae > Escovopsis > Escovopsis weberi. The sequence goes on from NIGB01000005.1 coordinate 494,145, forward strand.
TTCACAATCCTTCAACCTCCGTCTTGATCCAAACAGCCTCCACGCATGATATTGACCACGTCATGAATCAACCCTCGGCGAGACCATCCCATCCAATCGTCCTCTCGCCAGCAACCCCCTCCGAGCTGCTCACCCACATCCTCGCCCACCTCCGCCACCCCACCACCATCCTCATCTGCTGGCCCAAGTCCGTCTTCCTCGCCGCCCTTGTCCAAGACGTCTCCCACGGCCTCTCCCTCTCCCCACCTCCCCCTTCTCCTTCTTCTTCATCTCTTCCACAGCCGAAGCCCCACGGTCCCCAGCACCAGGGACACACCCTGCTTCACGATTCGCTCCTCCAGAGGGCCATATCCAGGCACTTGCGCCTCGCCTTCATCCCCTCAGTCGCCCACCTGCGCGCCTACCTCACGACCTTCTCCACCACCGACCCAGGCTCCAAGACCTCGCCGCCGCCGCCGCCGCCGCCGCCGACGACGACGACGAGTCGCAGCAGCAGCCCACACCGCCCCGCGCTCTTGGTGTACGGCCTGCTGGAGCTCCATCGCGACGGGAGCGAGTGGTCCGCCCAGGGGCTCGGCGTCTCGGGCGCCGCGCTCGTCGAGGCAGCCGCGAGGAGCTCGCTCCGGCCTGTCGTCGTGGAGCCCAGGGGCGCGATGGGGTACGACGCGCTCGACGAGTTCCTGGACCAGGAGATGCCCATCCTGAGCGGGGATGTGTCGGATGCGGACGGGCCCGCGTTCAGGAGGCGCAGCGTGCCCGTCAGGAGGGTGCTGGGCCGCTGGTTCGAGTTTGAGGAGTCAATGGCAGAGGCCGATCAAGACGGCGGGGAAATGACGCGAGAATCCGGCCCCGAGGGCTGAGGATCATGGACACAGGCGGGCTTCTCGAAAGGGGGAAAAACAACAACAACAACAGCGATTGAGACTGATGCCTTGCATTGGCACCCCCTGAGAGTAAATGGAATCAATAGCTGTAAACCCACAACGCCAATGGTATCATTCCCTCGTTTCCCATCGTTCAAGAAAAGCCGGACCCACGAAGCAGAACTGTAACAGCCAGAAGCAAAGCATCACCCGTCGTCTCGTCAGTCCCAGAAACACCCTCAGCCGATCGTCTGCTCCATCTCCGTGATGTACAGCCGGATGTGAGCCTCCATCTTCTGGTATTCGTCGTATGCCGCGTGCACCTCATTCTCGATGTTCTCCTTGAGATCGAGCATCTAGATCAAAGTCAGCGGCACAAAACCCCGCCCCCCCCTTTTTTTTTTCTTTTTCCCCTCGACAACAAGGAGTAGGGGCCTTACCTTCTTCTCGGTCTGCTCGATCCTGACCCTCCGAATCTCCATCTCTTTGCCCTTCTCGGTGTGCTCCTCGGTGAGCTTCCTGTGCATGACCCTCAGCTCGTGCATCTTGTCCTTTGCGTCCTGCGCCTTCTGGTTGCTCTGCTCGCGCAGCCGCTCTGTCCGCTCGGTCCACTTGGCGAGCTGCCGCCTCAGCATCGCCTCAGCGCGCTCGACCTCGCGCGCGTTGTTGCCGCGCTCGGACAGCGCCTCGCGCTGCCTGGTGTTCTTTGCCATCTCCTCCTCCTCCCTGGCGAGCTCGACGGCGATTTCCTCGAGCACGCGGATGCACGCGGCGACGTCGGCGGCGACGACGCCGAACGCGTCCGCCGACGTCTGCAGCGCGCGCGCGCGGCGGTCGAGCGCGTCGATGTGCGCGCGGTCGGCGGCCAGCGCGTCGCGCAGGCCCGCCAGGCTGTCCTGCAGCTTCGACGGGCTCTGCAGCACGTATGGGCGCAGCTTGGCGCTCTCCTGGCGCAGCGCGAGGCGCTCCTGCGTGCGGCCCTCGAGGCGCGCCGTCAGCTCGCCCTTGCGCTGCTTGGCCTCCTCGAGGCGCGCCGCCACGCGCTCCTGGTTGCGCCGCAGCTCGAGCAGCCGCCGCTTGAGCTCCTCGTTGCGCATCGTCTTGTCGCGCACCTGCGCCTCCATCGCGCGCCGCGTGTGCCGCAGCCTGTCGAGCCGCGCCTCGCCCTCCCGGTTCTCCGCGTACAGCGTCTCGATGCGCGTCTTGGTCGTCTCCGCCCGGTTGTAGTGCTCGTCGATGACGCTCGTCTGCGACTCGCGGAACCGCACAAAGTTGATCAGGTAGCTGAAGATCTTGACCAGCCGCTCGTGCGTCGGCCGGTACAGGTCGTTGAAGCTGAAGTCCCGGATCCCGCAGTGCTGCAGCAGCTTGCGCAGCGACACGTAGAAGCCCATCAGGTTGCGCGTGTCCGGCGGCACCACGTCCGCAAACTCCCCGCACACGTCCTCCGACGCCGCCCGCATCGCAGGCTCCACCGTCTCCCGCGTCGCGTTCAGCAGCAGCTCCGCAAACCACTCGAAGATCTGCTGCACCTGCGCCGCGTTCGGCTTCTGCAGGTCCGCAAGCGTGAAGTTAATGCCGATGTCCGTGATGCACCCCACAATCTCCCGGTCCGGCAGCCGCATGTGCGCGTCCGCCTCGTCCTCCTTCTTGCGCGCCCGCGACTGCTGCTGCTGGTTCGCGGGGATGATGCTCATTCGAGGATTGTACGCCATCGTGTCGGGGTTGCCCTCGCCGCCGCGCCGTCGTCGAGTTGCCGTCAATGCGAGGTTCTGGCGCTGTGCTGCCCCGCGGCTTCAACCTTCAGACTGCTGGCAGTGATGCTGGATTCCAAGGCCGCGTTGCCGCAGAAACACGAACACCTTGTTCAAAGTCAACAAAGATCACGACTCATTGTCACGTGACAAAATTGACGTCCATTCGAAGCTTCGCCAACATCTTCAACTGGAAGGTCGAGAACATCGATGATTCTCAACCTCGATTGCCCAAAGACGTAAAAAAGATACTAATTGATCAAGAGTCAAGAGATCTGATCTATGACAGAAGTAGGAACCCATCTTCACTCAAGCAGCCGCATTCCACACATCAGCAGCGTCGTAACCCAGAAGCCGATCCACGCAGTCGACACAAACCAACCGCACCCTCCATCTCTTCATCCACTGAGCTCCTCTCCAACACCCCCTTCAAAATACACAATGCACTTCCCAGCACCCTACGCATGATGCTGCCTCAGCGCCTGCAGCAACCCCCCTGGGTTCGCCCCCACCATCTCATGCACCTTCTCCCCGCCCCTGAAGAACAAAAACGTAGGCATCGCCCGCACGCCCAGCTCCTGGCTCAGCTCCGGCAGCTGGTCCACGTCGAACTTGACGAAGCGCACCTTGTCCTTGAACTCGCTCTCGTCGGATAGCCTGCGCCCGTCAGTCTTCCCAGATCCGATCCGACGCTCGAGCGCATTAAACGTAGTGCCATCTCGTCATAGGGCCAGAGTGCTTCGAGAATGAGGTTGTGAAGGGGTGGGGGGGGGGGCGGACTTCTCGAGAATAGGGGAGATGGCTTTACACGGCCCGCACCACTCCGCGAAGCAGTCCACCAGGACCTTGTCGTGCTCCCCAATCGCTGTGAAGAACTCCTCGATCCTAGGCGGCCAGGTCAGCCATATGACTCCTCTCGCGGTTTCAAGGGGATTGATGGGATTTATGTTTTTGTTTTCTGAGTCCTCTCACGTCTTGACTTGGTGCACGGCCGAGACCGCCCGGGAGGCGTGGAAGAACCGGGCTGGCGGCGCGACGCCGCGCTGGGTGAGCCGCGCGGCGGAGCGCAGGAGACGTGCCGGGTTCATCGCTGTGAGAGGATAAGATAATGGAAGAGAGAATCGATGAGCAAGACCGAAATAAAAAGACGAGCAGGCGGCGTTGAGTGAAGGAGAAATGAGCCCTCGATTTCTCGCCCGGTGCGCTCGATTTCGTCGTCCTGGGCTGACTAATCAACGTTTGATTGATGGGATTCCATGGTTCATCGTCTGCATGGATGGACAAGAGTCGGACTGGCAGACTTCTTCACAGGAATGCATTTAGAGGTTCTCATTATTGAGATGATAAAAGTTCTGTATTGGCTCTGGAGAGTCACCGCCTTCCCAGGGATCGTCAAATCCTAGAGCTATCATCTGCGAGATACATATTTTCCATGCCGTCTGATCGAACTGCAAGGCAGATCATCACGGTCATGGCTCGACTGCTGGGGGAATAACAACTCGAATGCAAGCTTTTTCGGGGGTCTCGAGCTCCATATTGACCGACTCTCGGCCCAAGGCTCTATGCGCGCTCATGGATGCAAGTATGCAAAAAAGGCGAAAGAAGAAGAGAAGAAGAGAAGAAGAAAGGAAGGAGAATAGAAGGAGAAAAGATAAAAGAGTAAAGAAGGAGGATGGTAGAAGAGAAGAACAAGAGAAGAAGAAAAGAAGAAAAAGATAAAGAAGAGATGAGAAAAGGAAGAGAAGAGAAAAGAAGAGAAAAGAAGAGAAGAGAAGAGAAGAGAAGAAAAAAGGGGTCAAAGAGAGGAAGAAATGAAGAGGAGACAAAGGAAAAGGGACAAAGAGAGAAGATCAAGGGATAGGATGCTTGCGTAAGAGCAAGATGATGAGAAGATGGAGCAAAGTGTGATGTGGAGAGAAGCAATCGACCAAGGAGCTTCCTAGCCATTGAAGTCCTGCCCCCCTTTGCATGAAACGACTCGCAACCTCTGAGCACATAATTGTATTTGTGTTGTGACATCAGAGGCCCATGCTCTTTGCTGCCGGAGCCCGAAGATCTGATTTGCCCTGTGCTCGATGTCGACGTCGGCGCTGTCCTTGCCGCGGAAGCGAGCATGACCCCGACCCTGGCTCGAGGGAGACCCAAGATCCAGCGAAATGAGATGCCCCTGTCCGTGCCTGATATCCTTGCACTGATGTCATGCAAACGGGGCAGAACATTGTTCGGAGTTTTTTGGTAACCCTGGCCGCTTCCCTCCCTGGCCCATGCCGCTTTTCCGAACCAATGGAACATTATTGTTCTGCGTGAAAAGGCCGAAAACACCACTTGCTCAGAGAAGTTGTCGAATCTAGCAACTGTGTGAAAGTATAGTGATGACCAGCACCCGCGAGGCAGGTTGGTTTTTGTCGATGTTGGTGAAGGGTCGTGTCCAGGAGAGCCTGGGGGATTGTGTTTGGATGTGCCCGTGTCGCACGGTTTCCTCGATCACGATTCATTCCTGCACAAAAGCTTCATTGACCATCTCTTTCGGCTGGCTGAGGCATCGACTCTGCCATCTTGGCTCGACAAGGGAAAATGCTGTTGTATTCGTTCAAGCTCCAGCATTGTCTGTTCTTTTCTTGATGCCGGTCCAATGTGTAATGAGCAAGCTGAGAATGGAGCGGCCTGGTCAATATCAAGAACAGCTCCTCTTGCGGCTCGACTTCCGCGGTATCACTTGTCCTCGATGGCGAGAGGAGGCTTAATGCGTGTTGGTTATCATCTATGATGGGCTTTGACTCAACATCATATGATCGGTCTTGCGAGTGAACAAGCATCTCATTCGTCATGGCGCGATTCGAACTGGGTGGCTGAGTGACTGCCAGCGGATTGATTGTGCATCCGAGGCCTCTAGGTCCCCCTTGTCTCGTCCAACGAATGCTTCGCAGTCCCAATCTCGAATAGCTTGGCGCTCCTGGCGCTGCAGCGGCGGATGTGGCTCATACTAAGAGTCCTCGCCTTCTGAAAGTCGGTCTGGAAGTCGACCTGCTCGTCCGCCTCGGCAGACACTATCGACTCGGCGCCGGCATCCTCCTCGTCCGCCGAATCGATGTCGAGGAGGACCTCGCGGCTCTGAATGGTGTCTCGCTTCGGCTTGTAAACTTGAACCGGCTGTGGCTGAGCGCTGATGCCGACGCATTTTACCCCACTGTCCATGGCGGCGTACTCGAGCTCGGCCGTCGAGAACGTCTCATCCATGTCGTCGTTTTCGTTTTCGTTTCCGTTCTCCGTGTCGTCGGTGGGGTCGTTTTGATTGTCGACGTCGAAATCGCCATCCAGAGACTTGGAGGTGCGCACCCGATTCCGTCTTCGGAGGCTGCCTCCTTCGCGATTGACCGATCGCAGGCTGCCGATCCTGCTGGCAAGCCAGGATCCCTCGGAGTCGACAGAGGCAAAAGACATGGCGAGTTGAGACTCGGCCATTGGCGTTGTGGACCTCCTTGTCGCTGAGATGGTCACCGGTAAGGAGTAATGGCTCGGCTTGTGGGCGATTTCCGGCGTCTCCATCTCACCACGTGGTATCTCGGATTCCGCAGCAGGGGATCTCGCTAGGTCTCTGCTATTGAGTGGGAGTTCGGGGAGGTCCTCGCGGAATCTAGATTTCTCCCGTTTCGGTGTTTTCGAGCCACGTTTGCTGATGTAATTCCCCAGGAGCGTGGGGGGCGCCGAGTGAGCGTTGCCTCGTGCCCTTGCTTGAGCACTGCCGCTGGCTTGCATCTCCTCGCGTGAAGTGTTGGAGAAGGACGACGGGCTGCCCGCGTTGCGCCGGCCCTTGAACCCCCACTTGAGCAGAGATATGATGGATAAGTGATTGGTCTTGCTGCTGGCGCAAGAATCCTTGCGCGCCGACGCTTCGTCATCGAATACGGAGCTCATCTTCTCCTTGTCTGAGTCTAGGGCAGATCTCGACATCGACTCTTTGGACACGAACTCTTTCAATCCCGGGGGGACCTCTGGCCTGGAAGTTGAAGGGGGCTCTGCAGCGTGGGTCTCGGCATTGGGTGGGAGTACGCTTGGCGGCTGTGCGTCGTCGATTGGTGTCGTCGTCGTCGTCGTCGTTTCTTGCGGGGTGAAACTCCTCGCCTCCGATCCTTGCTCGTCTGCCCGGTGAAACGATTTGAAGGGTTCTGGAACAGTGGTTCCCGCTGCCTGGGTCTCCTCGACAAAGCCATATCTTGGCTGGGGCGGTGTCCTCTGCTTTGATGACGTTACCACGACTGACGGTGGGTCCATGCCGAGACCCGCCAATTCCCGGCCAAGTACACCTCGCTCGAGATTCTTGGGCAAGGGCGCCCCGGACATGCGAGCCTCTGCCTCTCGAAGCCTCTGTCTCTCGGCCCTCCGAGCCAATTTGCGCTCAGTCTTGTCGCGCTCATTTTGTCGCTGCCTCTCTCTCCTCCTGGCATCTCTCTCTAGGAGCTCGCGGAGATCGCTGGCATCGAGGTCGTCGGCGAGGTCGTCGATGCGCTTGTGGGCTTTCAATGTCTCCTCTGAGATGGGCTCGCGAGCAACCAGGGTTCGCTTCTTCTGGGAGGGTCTTCGGACAGGGGCAGAGGAGCGCGAGGGCAGCATCCGGGGCGGCACGCATCGCAGGGTGGGCCGGGGCGCAAGAGCGTCTAGAGCCGAAATCTGGTAGGAGGCAAGCTCGGACTCGAGAGAGAGGCTGGAGCCGGGGGGGCTCTGGACGGGCGACGCCTCGGACACGGGATACCTCCAGGGCGGCTCGGGGCCTTCTGTTCTGACCCTCCTGTGGATCTGCTTCGGGGCCGCATCGGAAGCGTCCGAGTAGGTGACGGCACGGACGGTCATGAAGGGGAAGCTGCTCATGGCCTTGATCTCCGCCTCACGGTCGAGCTCCTCCCGCGCCCTCTGGGCGCTTTTCCTGCCCGTCAGATCGCTGTCGGTTCGCTTGTGGTGGAGCGTGGGGACCAGATCGGCGAGGGGGGGCGCCTGTGGGACTGCCTTTGTGGCCTCATCTTGCTTCTTCCTGCCGGCGCAGGTGGGACCCGGTGCGTGGGCAGTGAAGGTGAATGACCGCGGCGTACGGATCGAGGCATCTTCTGGGGGCGGGAGGGCCTGCTTTCTTTTGGAAGCGGCCCTCTTGAGCGTTGCTTCTTTCGCGGCCGGTGGTAGTGGTGGTGGTGGTGGAGGGAGGTCATCGGCGGTGGCGCCGGCGGAGCCCTTTGTCGAGCTCTTGAAGCGGAAGGGCCATATGGCCATGTCGTCTGATGAGGTGAGGCGCCGCGGCACCAATGACTGGTACTAGTCGTGCTGGGTGGGAGATGCGTCGTCGTCGATGGCGTGGAAGATGCTTCTTGTGGTCGAGATCAGGCGGGCCATGACACAGCATGGTTGTGATCTAAGGGCGACGGGAAAGAGAGCAGGAGACGGCAGACGCGCATTGAGGGGCGGCTGGTCGAAGCAACATGCCAAGAGGCGAGGGCGCGTCCACACAAAGAGATTGATGGAGGTACTCGTAGTCGTAGTGGTGATCGAATGACGTGGCCGAGGGTTTGTTGCAGGGCAGTGAATCGAGATTTGTGAGTCGATAAAGGGCGACGAGCAGGGGAGGCGAGAAGAGCGAGTCAGGGAAGAGAAAGAAGAGGAAGAAGAAGAAAGGAAAGGGAAAAAAAAAGGAAAAAAAGGGAAGAGGAAGAGGGAAGGATGAAAGGGGCCGGTTGTTGCGTTGTGTCGGGTCAGAAATGCGATTGTGAAGCCAGGGATCCGGGGATCATGTTGGCAGCGTCCAAGAAAGAAGTTGGTACTCGTACGATACCACCTTTACTATTCGTACTCCGTGCTGTCGCGAACTGCATCAATCAATCAATCAATCAATCAATCAATCAACTTGAATTCGATGAGAGTACATATCGTATGTACGGAGAACTCGCACTTCGTACGTCCAGTATGATGGCTGGAATGGAGGCGCGGAGGAGGGATCAAAACGAGTAGTATCAAATGGACTCGTACTCGTGAGGTCCCAGCGGGCTGGAGGGAAGAGGGCGTGAGCCAAGGGTATGTATGTGCCCGTATTGTCTTGTCGCGATTGATTTTTTTTTTCTATGCCCTTGCCCTTGCCATTTCGCGGTGGATGATTGTCTGAAAGGAGGGTTCAATCAATCAATCTGTTCGGTGATACAGGCAGAGATAGGTATGGCGGAAGTGGGTTTCGATGCGGAGGATTTGCTGTACTCGTAATTGAAGACTTGGCAGAGCAAGGGGGAGGGAACTTCGATGATGATGATGATGATGATGATGATGATGATGGTGATGGATCAAGGGATCTGGATGTAGTACTAAGTACGGAGTAAGATTAAAGAACTTGATGCCGGGGTTTCAATTTGTGTGAGTGTGAGAGTGAGAAGAGGGAAGAGGGAAGAGAAGCCGGGTAAAGCAAAAAGGAAAAAAGAAAAGAAAAGAAAAGAAAAGAAAAGAAAAGAAAAAAAAGAAAAAGAACACGAGTCGCAGCAGCAGCAGCAGCTCCGGCCTTGAAGCTGCTCGTCAATTCGCGTTTCACAGTGAGAAGAGCTCTGGTATTCGTACTGTATGTATGTACGAGCACGACTCGGAAGTTCCATCATTCAAGGTGACTTCGATCGTGTTAAGAGGTACCAGACTGCTCGTAGTGGGTACTCGGAGCTACTACATCCTCGCGCCGGCGATTGGGGCAGCCTTCTGGGTGCTTCAGGTACCAGCAACCCGGTACGGAGTACGGAGTACGGAGTAGAAGAGTCGCAAATGCGCGTCATGGCATTGGCCGGACCCCGCCAAGAGCTGCATGATGGTGCTGCACGCCGTAAGGTCAATGTCTGAGTTCAACTTCATTGATATCAATTGATGTTTCTTTTGACGGAGCACGGAGGACTAGTAGTATTATTGAGAAGATTGATCAATCTCATCTCAAAAGTCTTGGTAGACACCGTTGCAGCTTGAGCACTGCCGCCGGCTTCAGTCCGACCACGACAGCACAGAAACACAGTGTCAACACGGTACCGAGTAGCTCTCCAGTACTAGTAGTACTCGTAGAGGGACCTCGCGTGAGAGGCCCTGCTCGTACTAGTAGTATGTACATGTACGTCAGGCTCGGCTCCGATCCGCTCAGACTGCAGGCAATAGCGACGGACCCTGGAAGCGCAGGAGGTACTCCTAGCACTACAGGCAGTACCCCCTTGTATCGAGTTGGATTTTCTCGTACCTGTTCGGGCGCTTGGGCCAGACTTGCACTCAACGTGCGTTAGCGCGGGCAGTTCCATCCACAGGCGATTCTTCGCATCGGCCAGTGCAGGCGCACAGGTACAGGTTGCTAGTACGAGTACGGAGTACTACTCGTAGTGCCTCTTACAGGGCCAGTCCCGCACCTCCTAGACTTGTACCAACGAGGTAGGACCCCCTTTGGCCAGACGCCCAAATGCCTCTTTTGAGAAGGTTCTTACTCCGTACTAACCATCCACCACGTCTCCTTCTTCCAATCAATAAGAAAAAAAGGGTCATTGCACCACGAGTGACATGAGCCTGGAAATTGCAGCAGGAGCCACGGAGTCCGACAAGCTCCCCTCGCGGTGCACTAACCCGTTCGACATTGAAGTTCTAAATGATCCTGACCATTCTCCATTACTACAGGTAGGTACCTCCCAGGACCTTCCGCTAGGCCTCCCGTCGCTCTGGACATAGTAAGTATGTACTCCGTAAGTACTATATGCACAGCTGTGCCCGTACTCGTAGGAACAGGTACAGGTACAGGTAGTATAGGTCTGTCCTGCAGTGTCCTCGTATTGATGGTGCGGGGCGAATGGTGTCAATCTCAGACGCGCCAGGTGCATTTGTTTGTCTCGATGCATCGAGGCAATAGATCGATGCACTGGTGGCAATCGAGCGTGCGGGGATGGAGCCATGGCCAGGCCCGCGGCCGTATCAGACATCAAGGGTTTGTCATGCAGCAATGGACATGGAGTACGGAGTACGGAATACGGAGAACCAGCATCCTCCAAGACTCCATCGCCGCGTGCTCCACGGGAATTAAACTTCTGGGCTGGACTAGATTCGCGATCCACGATCCTCGCCCTGATTACTCCGAACGCCACGATGCCCACGGCGCCGCGACTCGGTGGACATTTGACTTTCTACGGAGTAACAGTCGCCAGTCCTTTGTTCTCCGTGCCTCGCGCACGACATGTGCTTGCTGAATCTTCCCAGGCATGGATGATCCGCGTCGGCAGGAATTGTATGTCCCTGCTCGTATAGGGCCATGCTTTTCTTCACGGCGCCATCATTTATGAGATGCTCGCCCAGAATGCCAGTGCAGCAGCATGCAGCTGGAGATGAGTCGGTGACTAGTAGTGCCAGCACGGGGTATCATCCGCACGGACTAGTAGGTAGTACGAGTACGAGTCGATACCGGCCGGCCTGAGATTCGCACGCAGAGCACCTGCTCATCTCAGTGACATTGAAACCCATCAATCGCTCTTGCCTGGACGAGGATGAACCACGTGACGGCAATCGTGACCAGGGCGAGGACGACGAGGACGAGGACGAGGACGACGATGACGACGCTGACGACGACCATCACACCCTCCGGTCAAGTCTGCTCGTCACGAAAACGGAGGCGCGTCTCATGTTCGCCGCTCCAAATCGAGCCAATGACCATCTGACGAGGCAATACGGAGTACGGAGTACGGAGTACTCCCTTCACCTTGCTCTCGCGGAAGACGATGGCCACCCCTCTGACGAGGAACATCTTCACGGCGGATCGGCGGAGAGCAGCCAACGCTGCACGTTGCTTGTAATCCGCATCGATGCCAACGCTCAGCTTCGGAAGCGACGCCGGCCGAGTCATCCTTACGCCGGCTCGATTTCCTGCGGGACGGGATCATCCTCGCTTCTCCTGCATGACACGTCGAAACAGGTACGCCCATCCATAGCCCCTGATTTAGATGTCATGGTGGACGCAGCAAAAAAAAATAAAAATAAAAATAAAGTGGGGGCTCGTCGAGGAGGTCTTGAATCGCTCTGCATGCTTCACGTGGACTGCCCTGCGAGGAGTCGCTGACAATCTACATCTAATAGAACATGCGGAGCATGCGCAAGACGACGATTCCTAGCACACTCATGTGAACGTGTCTGACTTTACCCGGATCGCGAATATGATAGGCAAATATGTCTGCTTGTACCCGTATATATACATAGGTTTGGGGTGCAGATGATGCTATTCCTAGACGTGGCTTCATGTGCACTCCTTGATCAGCTTACACGAGATGGGCTCGACCCCCCAATGAGAATGCCGCAACAGTCGCATGAGAATTCTCTATTCCCATCAACAAGCACGAGCTCCAACGCCAACAACGATGGCCTCATGCTCTGCGTAATGCCCACTCACTGATCTTTTACAGGGAGCCATCCTCCAAAAGACAGTATCCAATCGCAACAGCGCACCTGGAAGTTATCATAAGCTGATTGATGATGGAGTCGTCACTAAGGCCATCGGCTCATAGGCATCCTGACCTCCAGGGCAAGAGAGCGGCCCGACGATGACGGGAACAAAAATAGGGGCCCATGGCCCATGGGAGATGCCACCTCGCGAAGGAGATGGCATAAAGGAGCCCCTTTTCCGCGTCTTCTGATTCAACCACCGCCAGAATCTCGACCATTGTTTCCCATCTTGTATCTCCAAGGCACCTCCTCCTCGCACCCCCTCGATCGATCTTCACCATGGCCAGCAGACTCGTCTCCACGGCCGTCCTCCTGGCGCTCGCCTCCGGCGTCGTCTCCCAAGGCCAAGGCCAAGGCCCGCAAGTGCTCCGCTTCTCGTGCGCGTCATTCCCCATCGGCAACGGAGGCGTCCACGAGACGGCCATCGACGGGCCGAGCAGCATCGTCGACGGAAACCTCGTCTCCTCTCTTGGGGACGCCTGCGGCTCCATCTGCCCAGGCGCCACCTTCCAGGCCAACACCGTCACGAGCGACATCCCAGGCTTCACCGCGGCCCTCATCGGCCTCTCCTCCGCCACCAGCCTCCCCGGCGACATGGAGGCGTGCCTCGCGCAGGGCCTCGCCCAGGTCCTGGCCCTGCTCGGCGCCTCGCTCGAAAACGAGGGCCAGAGCAGCATCTGCACGGGCATCAACCAGATCGGCGCACCCATCTCCCCCACCGGCGCCGCGCTCAGCACCTCCAACACCCCGAACCTCGGCGACTCCCTCGCGCTCGAGTCCGGCCTCACCCTGCTCGTGTCCGCCGTCGTGCACAAGGGCCCCGCGCCGGGCTTCGGCTTCGGAGCCCTGCCCGGCCTCATCGGGGACATGAGCAGCACGCTCGCCCAGGAGGTGGACTCGCGGGGCGTCCTCCAGCACGTCTCGCGGAACCTGCTGGACGTGGCCTTCTACGCCATCTACAACGCCCAGCTGGGCCAGGGGACGGGGGGGCTCACGCAGAATGACTGGCGGGCGCTCCTCGGGTCTGCCGCGACGATCTTGGTCTTCAACCAGGCCTCGGAGGTGACAATCACCTTCCAAGACCCCAACGGCGCGCCTGTCCTGTTCCTCACCGTCGGCGGGGCTGATATCTGAGCCAGCATGGCAAGACAGTCTGCAGTGGAAGACCTCATGAGCCCGGATTGTAATAAAGCATCTTTCATCTCAGCATGGCAAATGCACCGTCTCACCCGTCTTTAAAGAATTCGAGGTCGATACAGATCTGCCCAGACTCGCTGCAAATATACATTCATCTCATGCTCCTAGATCACCCCCTTGACCCCTTTTTAGTGATTGACATGAAGTCGATAGTTCCCACTCCTGAGACACACCATTGCTCGTCCTCACATCTCTCCTCATCCCATCCCTTGAGCCTCCAAGACTTTGGCTCACCAAGGATCCTCCAAAAAGTCCCATCGCCAAACTCCGAGCCAGTGGCCATACCGGTACAGACCCAAAACGGCAGCATCACCACGACCAGACATCCAGACCAGACACATCATACACAAGGCCAAACGGAAGCAGAGCGCTACGGCAAAAAGAAAGAAGGGAATCCAAAAAGAAAAGGCGCTCTCCCGCCGGGAATTGAACCCGGGTCCCAAGCGTGACAAGCTTGTATACTATCCACTATACTACAGGAGATCCAACAGATGCTGCTGCGGGCTACTGAGCATGCCTATATACTCCATATTGATGTTTCACGTCGTGCGAGTCCGCCGTCGAAGGCCTGCTCGTCCTGATCCCACTCCTCGATGGGGGCCTTTTGATGGCTTGCGGGCGTCACGTCGTGGAGTGGAATCCGGGAGGCCTGTGGTGTTCTGGAGGAAGCCTTCCAGGCTGTTCCTGTCGGCGGTCTTCATGTCGTTCGTGCTTGCTGTCTCCGAGGGCAGTGGGGGGAAGGCGATGGCCGTGTGGATTCTCTATTCATATATATAATACCTCGAGGCATCGCTGGCCATGATGCGCGTTACAAGAAGGATATCCAGGAAAGAAAGCCATCCACGGTTAAAGATACATTGATGCAAGCTCCGGGAAACAAAGACACGCCAGACGCCGACCCATCTCTCCAGAACGGAAAAAGAACCCCCCTCCCTTTCTTTTGCGATGATGCGTTGTGCCCCCCCCCCCC
>NIGB01000005.1:515911-533033 GCA_003055145.1 Escovopsis weberi
TCTGTACCTTGGCCCCCTCTCCCCCCCCCCCTCCCCCCCCTTTCCCCCCCCCCCCCCCCCCCCCCCCCCCCCCCCCCCCCTTCTTTCCCCCCGGAATATGGTCGCTGAAATCTGACTTCAATAATGTCCGCCTTCATGCATCGAGTCGCGCGAAAGCCCTTGACCCACGGTCCCGTCTATGCCCCGCCCTCTTTTCCCCTTCTCTTATATTCTCTCCGTTTCTCTCATTTCTTTGGTTTCTTTGTTGCTTCCTCCTTCTTCGCGTCTCTTTGTCTAGTAACATCTCTTGAGTGTCTCTCTCCTCTATAAGACGTCCTCCCGCTCGAGAGGCATCAGCACATCCAGCTGCCGCAAGAGCCTCTGGTATAGGAATAACATGCACCCGCTCTGGATGAACGTCCACACGCCGCGCGGCCCGACGCCGCGGAACCACCCGCCCAGGCCCTCCGTCTGGTAGATCACCCGCAGGCCCGTGATCACCGAGGACGTCCTCAGCGGCGTGGCGCCCGGCTGCGGCCTGTGCGTGCTCGGCGAGGACGTCGAGATCAGGCGCTTCTGCGGGTTGGGGTCCTTGGCGTGGCCGTGCCGCGGCGCGCCCTCGGGGGGCTCGGCGACGGTCCCGGGGGCCGGGTTGATCTGCGTCTGCAGGCGCGTCTTGACGACGTCGAGCGGGCAGGTGAGGACGCCCGCGAGGCCGCCGGCCGCGCCGCCGGTGAGCATCTCGAAGGGCATGCCGATGTCCCGGCTCTGCTTGTGCCTGCGGGCCCAGGCGGTGAACTGCTCCCAGAACATGAACTGCAGCGCGGAGAAGGGCAGGTCGCGGTAGAGCGTGGCCTTGTAGCCGTAGAAGAGCGCGGACGGGCCCTCGGTGCGGACAATGGTCCGCGCGGCGTCGAGCGTGCCGCGGTAGTTGTAGCCCGATGCGAAGTGCGGGTTGTTGAATCGGCCCTGGAGCTGGAGGCGCGTCTTGAGGACCTCGGAGGGCACGTAGACGATCGAGGCGGCGAAATCACCGACGAAGCCTGCAGATGCGATAATCAGCACACAATGCCGCCGAGAAATTTGCAATGAATAGGAGAACAGCAAGAGGAAGAAGAAGGGTCGGTACGCACCGGCCGAGAGGTAGGCGACGTGCTGCTGGACGCCGAGATCGATCAGGTACCGCTTCGTCCACTCGTACGAGCCGAAGAAGAGCATTGTTCCCGGGAACGAGCCTCCCAGCGCCGGCAGCCAGCCCCCGTACAGGCCCCTCGAAATGCCCTCCTGCCTCCATATCGTGTAGTACGACCGCCCCAACGACGTGTACTTTGGGGGGATGTGAGGGTCGCCCTGTTGTCGCGTCTTGACGGTATCCAGCGAGTGCATCAGCATGTCCCCCGTCGATCCTCCCAGTCCACCGGCGATCATGGCCTGCAAAGCAACCCCCCGGTCAGCACAAGTTGCCCCATCTGAGGAAACCGTCGTCGTCGCATGCGAGGAACGGATGCCCGAATCGCAAACGACAAGGGAAAAAGGCGCGGGGACGAACATGGAGGTAGGGCGGTCGCCCCTCGGACTCGATATCCTCGGATTTCATGTTGTGGTGATGGTTGTTCACAGACCCTGCGGCGAAAGTTTCAGGATACGCAAGTGAAGTTTGACCGGCATGATGAGAGCCGCCGCCGCCGCCGCCGCTCTCGACCGTAGCGGATCCGAATGTGGCCGCACTCGTCGTTGTCGCCTTCGCGGTCGTCGTTGTCGTTGTCGTCGTCTTCGTCGCTGCCGCCGTCGAGAGCCCAGCAAGGGAGAATCGAGGATTCGTCGAAGGCGTCGAGAGCTCCCCTGACATTGGCTGTCTGCCCCCCACTCGACACCCCTAAATGCTGCGCTTCCAGACCGAAAAGAGAGAGATGAACAAGGGGAAAACCACCAAAGGTGAGCAAGGCACGAAGCAAGGATTGAACAAGAATGGATGCTTCCTAAGACCAGCGCCGCTATGCAATCTGAGTGCGCTCGACGGCCAGGCTTCCGCTTCCCCTAATTCGAAACGAGGACAACAAGAAGGAACGAGAACGGGACAACCGGGTATACGCCGAAGGGATCGTCGATAGTATCATGTACGAAGCATGCATGAGTGATTGCATCGAATTCTTTTTTTTTTTTTTTGGCCCTTCAATTGCGAGAACTTTTTGCTTCCCGCGATACGAAATAGTCTGAGCAGATGTGATTGGACGACGAAGTGTGGCTGGTGTGCATCCAGCCTCATCGAGCGGGTGAGAATTTCACCCAGCACAGCCACAGATGTCATAATCGACACAGGGCTTTTGCGGCAAAGATGGATCGATCGATCGTGGTCGAGCTCGAGGTCCTCAGCAAGGTGGCACTGCTTCACTCAAGAGGTTGTCGATGTCGAGAGGCCCTCGAGAGAGAATTCGATATGAGACCTCTTTCATCGTAAAGGCGGCATCGTCATCATCATCATCATCATGTTGCGCCGCCCTACTCGGTCAACACCCGCTCATGCTCCCACCACCTCACCGGGCCAAACTTCTTGAACGGATACACGATATGCGTGACCCTGCCCGTCAGAAGACGCGCAGAGACCGGCCCGTACGTGTTGCTGTCCAGGCTAGTCCCCGGCGGCCCGTCCCCCTCGACCCAGACGTGACCCTGCGGTATCCTCACGGTCGAGACGGGATACGGCGTCTTCGTCTTGACCACATCTCCCTCCAGGGCGATAACCCTCTTGACGGCGACGACTTCTGGATGCAGCGGGCTCCTTTTTTTTTCCAATGTAGAGAAGCCATGAAACGGTTTGCAAATATGATCAGCCATCCGTAGTCCTATGCCAGGTGCTGTCCAGTGCCCCCCTGAGAGCTCGGGTGCCATGCAGACTCACCTCAGAGTGACCACCATGCCGCGTTGCAAGTTCTCCTGGGGCGACCACTTGTAGTTCAGCACGACGTCCCTCCGCAGCGTCGAGTCCCTGTCCGAGTTCATGAACGGATACATCGAGGGCCCATCCACGACGGTGAGCTCCGCGACGTGCAGGTTGAACCACGCAATGACGGGGATCCAGGTCGCGAAGCCGAGGAGGTTGAGGGCCGTCTTCTTCGCAGGGCTCGGTTGGCCCCTGAGCCTCGACCACATCGAGCTGGCCATGCCTCTCTTTTCTCCTCCTGTGCTTCTTCCCTCGCCCCTTTCCCTTGCTTTCCCTTCCCTTGCTCTGCCTCTTGCGCGCCGTCCTGTCAAGTTTGCGCTCCTCAAGTGTCCAATGACTCGGTAAATGGAAAGAGAAGATGCTCAAGCAAAGCCATATAGATGATGACGCTCGCAAAATTACGCTGATCGCCGCGGTGATCGAGACTGGCGTGACGTTGGATGCGCTCGATGATCAAAAGGGAAAATTGTCGCGCGACACGGCCGCCCGGTGAGAAAATACTAGATATTGCGGGACCTTGTGTCATTTAGCACCAGGTCCGCCCGAACCACCCTCAATCCTTGGACGACAACACCACCACCACATTTACGGAGTAAATTGGATGACTTTCCGATGAAGTGCTTGAATAGAGTATTCCTTACGGCTGAATTTCAAGACGATGAATTTCTCATTCGTATTTAATCCAGAAAAATACAAGTCTCAACACCACTCCACCACTCCCCCCCCCCCCTTCAGAAGCAGAAGAGAAACGATATAATACAGAGACACAGAAAGAGATTTTGGAACAGCGAATACATACAGGGACTAAACTCACAAACGCCAGACCAGAGCATGTGGTACTTGCATGAACTTTTCCTCTTCAAATCTCCCTTTGTTGCCGTGTCACGACGCGAGAAAGAGAGTCTGCCTAAGAAATTACATCCATTTGTGTAGTGTTGTGTTGTGTTGTGTCTTTTTTTTTCATGTCTTCCCTTCCAACTCCCGGTCCTATCTAGATCGTGTCCGGGACGTCGTCGCTCTCGCTGACACTCTCGTCGCCGCTGACCTCGGCATTCTCGCGCTCGTTGCGCTCCATCAGGGCCTGCAGCTCGGCGTCGTCGTTGGCAGTCACGGCCTTGGGCTCCATCTTCACCACGAGGCTCCCGCCCGAGGTCTCGATCGTGGTGCGCACGTCCACGATGGCGTCCTGCAGGAGGCTGATGCCCTGGTTCTTGTCCAGGCTGGTGCTGGTGAGAACGTACAGCGGGGGCGCGACGAGGCGCACCTTGATCTGCTGCTCCTCGGAGTTGTTGGCCTCGGCTTTTCGCAGCGCGGCCTTGATGGCGTCGATGCCGTCGTAGCCGAAGCAAGTAACCTCGACGTCGGCACGGAGCTTCACCGGCTGGGGCGTGAGGCGCTTGCTGATGTACAGTTTCAACTCGTCCTCGACGGCCTGGCTCGGGAACGCGACGTCGCCCCATACATCAGGGTTACTGGGATTGTTAGCTTCCGCTGAAAATCCAAGTCTCGCATCTCGTCCACTCAATCTTGACCCCGTGTCTCCTCTCCTCTCCACTCCCCTTCCCTCTCCCTTTCCCCCTTCTTGAAACCACCAGGGCTCCCGACACATATTCACTCAAGCAGCAGGAGGTTGTAGAAAGGGTGACCAACGTGATGGAAAGTTTGAAAGCGTCAATCGAGTGACCGAATTTCCGGCTCAGGGGCCACGCAATCGTGTCGTATAGAGACTCGATGGAAGTCTGCGTCTTCTCGGCGACGTGTCGCATGATGGAGTGAACCATCTTGCTCTTGTTATACCGCTCCTCGCACTTGGCAGCATCCTCGGGGGACACTCGTCGCTTGGACAAATCGATGTAGCCTTCGCCTCAGTTAGCCAAATCCAAATCCCCTCCCCTCCCTCCTCTCCCCATCCACGAACGCCATCCTCGTCGCTGCGGTCGGCAACTCACCCTTCTCCTTGTCGACACGAAGAACGACGACGACCTCGTTTCGGCCAACCTTGATGAGCTTCTGGATACTTCGGATACGTCTTCGCGAAAGTTCGGACAGCAGGATCATGCCGTCAATGTTGTCGTACTCGAGGAGCTTGACGTAGGCACCCATCTCTCCGATCTAGTGACACCATTCGCGTCTGTGAGCCAGGCTGTCTCTCCTTTCGCACCTCCTCCATCACCCTCCCGCAATCCCTGGCGTCCCCTGAATGACGGGGAGGAGAGATGGTGCACAGGGAGGGAGGGGGGAGGAGGAAAGCAGCATTGGGTCGAGCCGACTAACCTGCTTGACATTGACCATGACAAAGCTATCGATCGCAGGATACTTCTCCTCGTAGAAACGACAACTCGTGAACGACATCTTGGGCGATTTTGTATCGGATATCGGACTAGAGAAAAAAGGGATTCAAGCGTTGCCAACCGATGCGGTGGTGATGGATGAGAGTTGAGAGTTGGTGGAGAGGAAGTGGGGTGTGCTGTGCTCTTGAACCGCAAATCTCGAGTCGATCGGGTCGCGAAACTCAAAAGGATCCTTCGGGGTTGCGGAAAGAGGGAAGACGTTGAGAAGACGGCGTGACGGAAGAAGACGTTGGGGAAAAAGAAAAGGACCCTCCTCTTTGGTTCCCGCGTAATTCGTCGTAAGGGATGACGACCAAGACTCGAGCTTCACTCGACAAGGCTGGTTCCGGGCGGAGTCATAATTTTGAACATTTTGCGATTGCGAAGCGGAAGAACCCAAGCGCTCGTGGTGGGGGGTGCTGTGGCGCAGTCCCCCATCCTACTGTGGCTGAGTCGCCCTGCGAGTTGCGCGCTCGATGCTGGAGGCCAGGCGCTGAGTTGTGGCTGGTGTTCTGCAAGCCAGGACTCAGAGCTACCTTATCACCACGTGACACATATCGATGTGCGAACAGATACGATGAGGTACCTCATACTCCGTACCTCATGCGAACTTCAAGACCTGGTTCAACTTCAATGTTGACTGAAGTCGAGCTTCCGTCTTGTCCATCATCGTGAAAGCGAGAGCGAGACAGAAACAGCGCCCATTGCCATGGCTCCAGGTATCATCACCCGACCCCAGGAGGACCGCCTATCCAGAGGATCTAGCGTCCTTTTGCGTCCTTCCCTTCCCCTTGATCAGTATGGCTGACCATCTTCGCGAAACCTAGCAACGCAGTATGAGCTCTCACCTCCGCCGGGGGACGCGGTATCCTCCATCGCATTCGCTCCCAACTCGGGCACTCAGCTCCTCGTCTCGTCGTGGGACAAGAAGCTCTACTTATACGACATCGCCAACGGCCCCAGCGAGAACAACCTCGTCGATACATTCGAGCACCGCGCCCCGATATTAGATGTCTGCTACGGCGCCGATGACAATGAGGCCTTCACGGCCGGCATGGACTGGACCGTCAACAGGGTCAATCTTCAGACTGGAGAGATGACTACTCTTAGCAAGCACGATGCACCGGTACGATGCGTAGTATACAGCAAATCCCACGGTAGGTCCAGCCAGCTCCCAACCCCAGCCGCGAGATGACAGAAGCAACGGCACGGGCATACAGTGGCTGATATACGTCGAAGGCATCCTTGTCTCCGCATCGTGGGATTGTTCCCTGAACCTCCACAACCTCAATGACCCGTCGAGCTCGCCGATCAGGGTTCCTCTCCCCGGGAAACCACATGCGCTCGCCGGGAGCCCCGCCAAGGTCGTCGTCGCCATGACTGGTCGCGTCATCAACATCTACGACATCGACACCATCGCCGCGCTCTTCGCTTCTGGGGGCACAGAGCTCAAACCTTGGCAACAGCGCGAGTCTTCCCTCAGATACCTCACCCGGGCTGTGTCGTGCATGCCAAATGATGCCGGTTACGCCACCAGCAGCATCGAGGGTCGTGTCGCCGTCGAGTGGTTCGAAGACACTGCCGAGTCCCAGGCTCGCAAGTATGCGTTCAAGTGTCACAGACAGGCGGCCCCTGATGGTGACGGCGACATCGTATACCCGGTCAACTCGCTGGCGTTCCACCCTGTGCACGGGACGTTCGCCTCCGGAGGTGGTGACGGTACGGTTGCGCTATGGGATGCCGAGGCCAAGAGAAGGCTGAAGCAGTATCAAAAGTTCTCACACAGCATTGCTGCGCTGGCATTTTCCAGTGACGGCAAGTTTCTCGCTGTTGGAACCTGCCCGGGTTTCGAAACTGGACAGAGCGACTACTCTGGTGCTGGCCTGACTTCCGTCTTCATCCGCGAGCTTGGAGAGAACGAAGCGAAAGGAAAAGGCGCCAAATAAAAGAGCGGGAAAAAAGGAATTGTTTCAGGTCTGAGCCAGAAGCTCATCTCATGTCGGCGTTTCGGTCCAAGATGTCGGGGTTTGACTTTATTGAATTTGGTGGCAGATGGTGATATGATAATGTCAAAGTGTTGGTATGTAGATACCCATAACAAGCGTGATCTTGATGGCTATATTTGCGCGGCGGTGTTGGGAGTTGCGGGTGGATGATCCCTAGTCTGGCCGCCCGTACTCGTCGGTGTCAGGGGTAACGGCTCCTTTGCTATCCCAGGCGTACCCGCCTCGGGCCTCTGGTCGAGAGACCTCGACTTCTGCATGGGCTCCGGGTATCCCAATGACATCTCGCTCTGGTCGAATCCATCCCGGCACTTGAACTGAAGGCTTCTCGGAGGCGATAACGCCGCCTTTGGTTGTGGTAGCCTATAGTCTCGAATCCTCACCCCCTTGAGGAAGGTATATTTTCCCTTTTTTACAAGGTCCCGTGGGGCATCTGGTGGGAGCGGCCTGAGTCTCTTGAGAGGTCTTCCATCGTTCCGTGGAGGACTTTCATTGCTTTCATGGGTTCGCGAGGAGAAAATGGAGGAGGCAGTGATCGACGAACCGTCAGAGCTTGCTTGGTCCCGAGGCAGTCCTTTCCATATGTCAGCGCCATTCTAGATCATGACTTGTCGTTTTTTTTTTTGGCTTGCCTTTGGTGCTCTGTTCGATCCTTTGTCCCCATAAATCATGGGACGAGAAAGGCACCAAAACATCCCCAGGTAGTATCTTGGTCTCTAGATCGCCTGCCCGCACATTGTTTGGGCTGATAGGCCCTTCTTTCGGTCTCGCACGGGAGGGTGGTTTCCACAACCTATCGGGTGATTGTTGTGTGAAATACACACTGCCATTATCCGGCCGACAACATCAGTGGAAGTTCGAAAGGGTGGAGGTTTGACTGACATTCTGGGGTATCTGAGGTCATCTGGAGACATCGGCACAATCGTCCTGTTGGCATCGATCGTTGTCGCATTTCCAGGAGAGAACGGATGCCGCTCATCTGCAGCAACTTTTTGACACGGTGCGCTTTTCGCTCTGCATACTTTCCTCCTTGGTGGCGTCTCAGGTCGGCCTATACTTTGCATCTCGAAGGATTCCTCTTCGTCGGGATGACTTGATCGACCGTGGGAACAGAACGGTCACTTTGTTTGCATCTCTGCTCTGACCCGAAAGGCCATGCTGTCTTGAATCAAAGGCACGACATCGCGGGCGGGTTTTGAAGAGGGAAGAGGCAAGGGTTTGCTCTACGGATCTTGATCGCTCCTTCCACGGTGTCTGCTCGGCCATCCACCTCCTTCCCTTCCTTCCTTTCTTCCTTCCTTCCTTCCTTCCGTCACTGATGCCCACACAAGCGCATCCTCAAGGGCTTCATCGTCACATAAAAAAACTTGAGTTTGGTGGAGAATGGTTCAGTCTTGACTGATAAAATTCGTAAGTATTGATCACCGCTAGAAGATATGAAAACGAGTTTGGGAAGGGTCGACCTCTCAGTACGTTCCCTTCAGGAGAGTTGGGGTTAGGTCGGCGCGTTCTAAGGAATATTGATACTAGTACTGCCTGCGCAATGGAGGCCCTTCATGAACCGATACTCATATTACAGAAATTCGATAGGAAGAAACGGATATCATGCCCGCCATCGAGGTGGTTGGTACATTTTAGGCTCAGTATGTTGTTGGTAAACGTGGTTATGACGGCCAGAGAACCATCTCCATAGCGGCGGCCTTGAACCGAAGCGGGCACTCTATTCTCCAGTCTTGGTCGGCTTGATCGGCTGATCTCACAACGTCAACATACATCAGGGGACATGACTTGAAAGGGTCAGATCCACGTACCTTGGCCTCAGGAACGTACTCCCAATGTGCCGCATTGTCAAGGAGCCATACCTTCTGCGGCGTGTCGGGCATTCTGGGTCCCCAAAGCATGTCATGTGGAAATCCCAGTGGGAAAGGGACGGCGTCGTCGATCTCGGCAACCTCTTCATCGCTCAATGAGAGGGTCAGAGCTTCAATGTTGGATTGGAGATGCTCCATCCTCCGAGCCTCGACGATCGGGAAGACATGAGGGGCTTTGTGCAGTACATAGGCAAGAGCAACGTTGGTAATGGGCGTGTTCTTGCGAGCAGCAATTGCTTCAAGAACTCTGCTGGTCCTGATGTCGATTTCAAGGGAATCATCCCTTCGCCAGTCATGACTCCGGAATTGTTGTTCGGTCTTGAACTTGCCGAGACCGAGAGATCCCCATGGAACAATTGCCATGCCCTCAGCCTTGCACATGGGGATAATGTCGCGTTCCATGTCACGCTGAGCGGCGGACCATCGGCCCTGATAGACTGAGAATTGTCGAAGGCCATGATTCCTGGCATACTCATTTGCTTTGCTACGCCAGTGGTTATCGTTTGTGAGGGAGACAGACTGGGGAATGGACAAACCCACCTGACAACCCAGGCTGGAGTATTGCTGACGCCCAAATACAAGACCTTGCCGGATATCACAAGTTGGTTGAGCGATTGCATGAGCTCAGGTATGCTAGAGGTATAGTCCCACCAGTGGACGTACAGCTAGTCCATAATATGAGAATTGAGCACCAAACCAATCTTTCAAACGGCTTGGAAGCGAGTTGTGAAAGCAGGCAAGGACAGAAGGACCCACCAGGTCAATATAGTTGGTCTGTAGCCTCTTCAAGCTGCTGCGGATCGATATGTGCAGATTTTTTGCTCCATTCCCCGCAAAATTGGCCATGATACCTGGGGCATTGGGCCCTCGAGACGAATTCGTGGTGTACTTGGTCGCGATGACTGTGGAGCAATAGAAGGGAGACGTCGTGTCAGCCGGGCCCTCCAGAATCCACCCCTTTTACTGATGAAAGGACAGACCCATCTCTTCGCGATTACCGCGTCGTTGCATCCATTCGCCGATGATTTCCTCGGCCTCACCGCATTGATAGTTGTTCGAAGTATCCAGAAAGTTTCCTGAAGTACAAAGCCAGATCAGTATTGAACCTATGCCTGGGGTCTGGACGAAGGCCTCGATCTCATTGAATCAATCAAGTGCCAAGTGACGGTTTGCTTACCTCCTGAATCGTAGAAAAAGTCCAGCAGAGCTTCTGACCGATGGCGATCACAGTCTCCCAATGATTCTTTCCTGCGAAGAGAATCAGATATTAGTGGAGAGAGACAGAGAACTGTCGAGCGGAGCGGGGCACGACTGACCAGGCAGAGCCGAAGCTCATGGAGCCAAGACATAAAGGGCTCACCCTGATGGCAGCAGTGGGCGACAAGACCCTATAGCGGTTGAGGGGGCTCTTTGGGGGCGGAGGCTTTGTGTAAAGAGAAATCATGTCGACCCTTTGATTCAAAGAAAATGAAGTTTTGTTTCGCGTCATCCGGTCTCAACGTAGCAACCAGATACGTGGGCTGCTGGGGCATGATTTGGGATCAAAGAATGGAGGAGGGTGGAGGAGATTGAAGAGTTGGCGAGGGCGAGTTTTCGAAAAGAACAGCCTGGCATCAGTCCATGACAAGAGATGGAAGAACACCTTGATCAATTGATACGAAGCAGGTACAGGTAGACTCCTTGATGTCTGAGAAGAGGCGGTGCTCGAATTGCTGCGAGATAAAGGGAAGGCGCAATGGATCTCGCCTAATTGCCAGTTCTGAGAATAGGTCAGTCGTGACTGCCAAAATTCGAAGGCAACTTCCCTGCTTCCAATGAACTAAGGAAGGATCGATGGTGAGAGGTTCGAATTCACGCAGGAGCAGAGAACAAGGACGTTTTCCAAATCAAAATATGACATCGATGGATGTCCCTTCCTGTTTAGATTCTAGATTCGGATTCAAGTTGGGCATCTCCTTATGCGAACTTTCGAGCCTCCGGTTCATGCCCTGAGACCGTCGAAATCAGGGACAGCACGGCATCAACCATGCCAGGTACTAAGGACTCATGGAATAGGTATGGCAGTGATTTGAGTAGCTCTAATGGGCACCTGGCGACACCCTTTCATCCATCTCGTGTGCTGCTTCTATGTATGAGTCCACGCAGGTTACCCCTGAATTCCACCTTCTCTAGGGTTAGGGTTCTGGAATATAAACGTGAATGGTCAGGGTTAGTGCCTCTAAGAATCGCAGTCCCAGGGTTAGGGTCAACAGGGTTACCACTGGTATTGGTCAATGTGAAAATTTGACTGCGCTGTGGCACTCATCGGCCCTGGACTAAGATTGATCCGAGCCAGTCTCGAGAACCTCAAAGTCGCCAACGACATCATCGACAACGGCCATGGAGCTTCACACCTGCTCACGCCTGAGTTGAACGAGCCCCCCCAATCTGGCCGGGACTGGCACAACTTGACTCGCCAATCCGTCGCAATCATGCGATAGATGCAACTATGTTTCAGGAAGATGACTTCAAAGAGTCCCGTCCCCTCTAGAGCTGCCCTTAATGCGCTCCGCGGCGTCCTCTTCACGACCTCATGCTCCGTCTTCCTCCTCGCTGAGGAGCGCCGACGCCGATTGAACATTGCCCGCGCCGCCATCGAGAATGCGAAGAAGCTGCACACGGTCCGAAGCAACCGGGGCGCCATTGCGCTGACCTCGGACGTGGTCGAGGAGATCGCCCCTCCCCCCCTGGTGGAGCGACCCTTGAAGAGCTCGTACCGCCGCCGCCGCCGCGATGACCTGACAAACTATATTTTGCACGATCCCGATTTCGAGATACATCGACATGGGACAGACTATCGAAAGCTGGAATCAAAGATCCAGGAGGTGCAGACGGATGCCGTAGGTGCGAAAGCAGAGTTGGACTCGTCAAGGCCTTTGCCTCAGCCTCTGCACCATGATGTCGGCTTCAAGCCTCTCCAGTTTCTCGCGCCGGCGACGTTGTCTCACGGCTCCAGAGTTCGGAGCCACAAGAGGAGGGTCAACAAACAGGAGGGGAGTGTTGGAATGGCAACGACCGAATCTATGCGAAGCCCGCCAACCTCCACGCCACCTCAGGCAGACGGCCCTCAACTGCCGTACGAACAGACGCTGGCCAAACTGCGAAATTTACTCGAAGACTTGGGGAGTCATCATGGTACAACGCCGGCCGCCCACACTTTGAAAGATGCCATTGCCTCTCTCCGAAAATTGGTCCACTTTCAGCCATCCACGCCAATTCTGGACGACATTGTCAGACTTGAAGGACTTGAGCTTTTAAAACGAGCAGTCGAGCTGGATCGAACGAAAGTGCCGGGCATCTTGACAGTTCTTTGCTCCAGGACGAAGGAATGCCCGAAAATTCTTGGCCCCTTTCTTCGGTGGCTGCAGGAAAGGGACGACGTTCAAGGACTTGAAGAGCTGTTAGAGCATTTGAGGGATCAGGGACACTCTTGGACCTGGGCGGGCGGCATGCTGCTGTATCGGCTTCTCTTTACCCGATCCAAGCTTGACGGCGACTACAAGCAGACGAAAGGTCTCTATGGCATGTTTCTCGAGGCTGGCTTATTCGACAAGATTGCCGTCCCTCGGAAGACGGAGTACAAGATTCGCAGACTCTTGTTTTCGAAGGCGCTTGACGCTGGCGATGAGGCGTTTGCCCGGGACGAGATGCGGGTCATCCGCAGCCTCGAGCCTGACCTTTTCAAGAGCGACGTCAAGCTGCAAGGCGTCCTCCTCTCGCACGAGGCCTCTTGCGGGCGCTGGGACGCTGTTCGGGCGGGCTTGGTCGCTCTCACCGATGTTGTGGATGCGAAGTCGAGATATTTCGGGAGGCTTCTGGTCGAGATCACGGACATGTTTGCCAAGGCGCATACAGCAGACGAGCTCGAGAACCTGCTGAGGGGTCTCACCGACCACTACAGGATACCCATGAAGCGCCGATGGGTCCAACGAATACTAGACGGACACGCGAGCCGGCGTGAGATTGGCAAGATGCTTTCATGGCTCCAGTTCTGCAGCGACCATGGGTTGAAGGTCGATGATCAGTTCATCGGGGGCTACGTCGCCAATTGTCGCAAGTATTTGAGTTTGTCGGAGGACACCGTCACGAAGCTTTACCAGACGCTAGGGCGGCCGCTGCCCGCACGACCAATCCTCGACCGAGCCCTGAGCCAAGAAGGCCAGGCATCCGACGGGGGTCTCGACTCGGAGCACTGGGCCTCGAGGGCAGATGCCCTGACATACATGCAATCGCTCGAGGCGCACGAGGAGTGGGAGCGATTGATCGAAGCATACACCAAGTTCCAGCAAAGCGGCCTCGGTTATTCACAGGACATTCTTCGTCTCGCCGTCCTGGGATGCATCCGGGGAGGAGGAGGAGCAGCAGGAGGAGAGGGAGAGAAGGGTTCAAAGGCAGGCAAACTCGAGCGGGCGTCCGCGCTCATCGTCGAGGCGCGAGATCAGGGCCACGAGGTCGCCGGGGCGCTGACGCCGCTCCTCGTCGCGCGGCTCGACAAGGGCGACGACCCGGGCGCGCTGATCAAGTCCGCGCTGCAGAACGGGGTCAAGGTGCACAACAGCGTGTACAACAAGGCGACGCAGAGCACGCTGGCGCGGGGCGACGTCGAGGGCGCGGTGCAGATGTGCCGGCTGGCGGCGCGGGAGAACGGCGGGCGGCAGCTGCTCTACAGCGAGCACAACTTCCTGAACCTGGTGGTTGCGTACATGAGCTCGGCGCAGTACTACGAGCCGCTGCGGGACGTGGTGGCGCGGTTCACGTCGGAGGTGGACTGGTGGAAGGGCAGCCAGCGGTGCAAGATGGGCATCAAGCTGGCGATGAAGACGGCGGCGATGCGGGCGGCGGTGAACCCGGCGGGCAGGAGGAAGCACGAGGAGGTGCTGTTCAAGCTGGACGAGGCGCTGATGCACGTGAGGAAGTGCAGGGTCGTCGTGGGCGAGCGGCAGGCCGTCAAGGACGCCCTGATCGGGTTGGTGAGGGGGCGGGAGGAGAAGGGAGGCGTCGCCATGCCTCCAGCGGAGGTTGTGCCTCGGATTGCTGAGGCTGTTTGATCTATGGGAGATCATGATGGAACATGATTCGATATAGGCGCTTCAATATTACATTACAGTCCAAGGGGAGATTTCCACACCAGTGAGGATGGAACTTTTATGACGAGACTTGGTCTACATATCTCAGGCTGTAGGCATTGCCCAACGTGTCTTGTCAAGACTCAGAGAATCGATCCATCTTGCCATCTCCTTCTCGATGGCAGCCCGTCCATCTCATGACCGAAGATGCAAATAACGGGGAGCGATGCGCTTCTCCTGACCCCGTTTTGTGCATCTCCCCATTCGACTTCAACGTCAACGTCAACGTCAACGTCAACGTCAACTTCAACTTCAGCATCGACATCCCCTCGACTTCACGTCTCGAACCCTCGATCGACTCTCGATCCAACGCAAGCCGTCGCGTCCAACGCCCACCAGAGCCGCACACCCGATGCTCTCGCGTCACCAAGGCCAGAGCGGATCCTCAACCTCATACCGATCCATACTCGCATTACGGAGTACGAGTAGTGCCTGTAGATGTCCAGCATCCGACCAGGTCGCCGACGCCAGAATCCTTCTCGACGTCCAACTTGTTCCAACTGCCCATCCAAACGACCCCATCTCCATCTCCATCTCCATCTCCATCTCCATCTCCATGGCCCGATCATCACGCCCGTCAGCAAGAAGACGCGCGAAACTCCCCCCTGATCCCAGCCCCAGCCCCAGTCCCACCCCCACCGTCATCTTCAACGCCCTGCGGAATGTTCCACCCGCCGCACAATGACGGAGCACGCGCATCGATGCAGGTTGATTGATTGATGCCTACGAGCACGAGCACGAGCACGCCAATCTCCTCCTCGACGCGTGCATCTCACCCCTTGCCGAGGCCTCCATTCCCCATCTTGCGTCTGGCGATTCCATCCGCTGACATCTCGAGCAGACGACTACATGTACCTACTCGTCCAGAGTCGAATGGCTATTTGGTGTCCTCTTCGACCCCCCTAGGGTCCCATCCGTCCATCCATCCTCCAGCAACGACGCGTCTCCAAAATCCATTCTCCCAAGGGCACCCGTCGTCCGGCCCCCATGTCTGACCAGCATCCGCCCCAGGCCTCGGCCCCGATGATACCGGTACGAGTACGAGCCAAGCTTCACCGATGGCCGATCTAGGTAGGCGGGCGTCTCGATGCAGCAGGTCGTGCCATGTTGTCGCAAGAGAAAAACTGCAGACCCTCCCGTGACCGCCATCTTCCCGATCCTAACCGCCGTCATCATCATGCATACATACATACATTGATACAACATCCAGACATGCATTCGCAAGGGTCGTCCTCCCTGTTCATACATACTCGTACATACGAGTACCGGTATCCTCTTCATACTACATACGACATACCCTTTACAGCATGGATGTATGTCATCAATCGATCAATCAATCAATCAATCAATACACCTCCTGCAGGCAAGGCAAGGGATCTTTCATGCTATCAACGGTGATGGGTGATGATTTTTTTTTTCTGCTCACGCGGGGGGAGCCTCATTCCTTCGCGGGCGCGGGTCGTGTAACGCAGTCGATCCTTTGTCTCCCCCATCTCGAGATTGTTCTCTCGGTTTCCTTTCTCTCTACTCTTCTCATGTCATTACTCAAGCTGATGATTCACGGCTCCTCTCAGAAGATCAAATCTCTAGTCGTCTACATCCGAGGCTCTAGAACAGGGGGAGGGGAGAGGGAAGGGGGGGGGGGGGGGGGTTTCTCCGGCCCTGTCTGAGCCCCGTGTCTCGCAAATCAAAAGCAAGAAAAAAAAAGAATTGCCAGAAACAAAAAGACAGAGGGTCCACGCCGCCCCCATCTCCACCCGATCCGAGGCAGTGGGAAAAGCTGCCCGCGATGCCGCAGAGCCCGCGCCGCATGCGGCCTCGCTTCCCATCAACCCACGGAGCTTGAGCCAACTCTCTCCCCGTCTTGAGCCCTTGCACGATGGGGCAGCTCGCCCACACGCTGCCGTGGTGATGTGAGACGTCGCCGATGCTCGTATGTACGAGGATGGGTCGGCAGGCCCGCCCCGGCAGGGCGTGGAGGCATGAATATGGATATGGATATGGATATGGATATCATGCCTCTTCGCATGGATATCATACCGGCAAGGACGTGGATGTGGATATACCGGCGCGGTTCGGGCAGGACGGGAGGGGAGATTCATGCCGCCTGCCCCTGATCGGTGAGCACGCCGCAGCATTGGCTCTGCGTTCGCGCATCGCACGCCTGGCAATGGTTCAGCAGCGCCGGCATGGCATTCTCGTCTTGGCGGCATGGGTGCTTATCAGCATCCTCGAGGCGGCTCTCTCTCTCTCTCTCTCTCTCTCTCTCTCGCCGGAACTGCCTCCTATCGTCTGCGTCTTCCTTTGCGCTTCTTGGAACCACTCAGGGTGATGTGACATGTTGGAAGTGTCTCGTCTCGGGGGGTTTTCCCAACACTCAATCTCCGAGGCAGACGCAATACGATTGATCCCTCATGCTCGAGACAGCGCCGGCCGCGAAGACCATCTGTGTATTCGCATGTACATACACGCAAGCCCGCGAGGCCGAACCCCGAGCATCCTCAGCCTTGTCCGAGCCGAGCACCCCCTGTCCTCCTCGAATTATGTTCGAAAAGAAATCACAGATAATTTATCGAATTAATCACCATTTTGTTTTTCTACAGGCACTACATACTACGAGAACTATGTCAATAATGCTCCCCGTCGCGATCCACGATCATCCCTGAAGAACACTGCAAAAAAAAAACAAAGAAGATCACCAGAAAAGGAAATAGGAGGCATCGCCGTCTCGCAACAAAGCACAAAAACACCACATGACCCCCCCTCCCCCTTCCCCCCTCCTCCCCCTCCCTCCATCCCTCCCGGACCGGCAAACCCGTCCGTCACACAAACC
>NIGB01000005.1:550798-564696 GCA_003055145.1 Escovopsis weberi
CCCCCCCCGGGGCGCGGCGGCTAAACCTTCAGGGCGCCCTGCCCCTCGGGAAGTGTAGGCGGGCAACTTTTGCCGCGCGTATCACCAAGAGACAGATCAGTTCGATTCCCGGCGCCGTGCCCGAGGCCCCGAAGTCTCGCAGGTGTGCTCGACGGGAATAGCGGCGCTTGCAGCGAGAAATGCGGTCCCCGGGGGGAGGGGTGTAGCGTACGTACTCTCGTAGCAGCACGACACGAGTCGAGCTCTCACCACGATCACGATCGAGTTGCTCCGCGTCATGGGCCCCGTGTTCTGGGTCCTCCCCACCCCGTCGTCTCGTGGCTGTGATCTCAAAGCGTGGAGGCTTGAGAGCCAAACAACTCAAGGAACCCCACCAGTCGTGACCTCCCTTCCCCCCTCTTCCTTGCTCCCCCTCGAGATGGAAATCATCCAGAAAGGAGACTTGAAAGTGGATTTTCAAGAGAAAGATAAAATATAGAAAAAAGGAAGAAAAAAAAGAAAAATCGGAAATGAGAAGTGAATGGGTAAGACTGTAGCGCGCCGTGGTGTCATGCAGAAAATTTCAAGATTCACCCAGGTCGAGAGCGGCAGGTAGGTGGGCTCGATGACTCTTGTTTGCGCCGGGCGGGCAAGGGAATGATGTGCCATGGAGGAATGATGCTCTCGCCGGCATCAACTGGCATGCCAGATTCGAACTAGATCGACGGGGTCTTACCCCGTGGGGGAAGAAGCAGTCCCGGGGCCCTGTCCCACACACGCTACCGTGCTCCGTATGTACATACGGGCGCCCACGGCCCATCAATGCGTGTCACAGACTCGGGACGACAAGGCAGGATCGCGCGGCGGTACTATAGGCATTGCCTGTGGATAAGTCGATGGATCTTGACGGAGCATCGATGATGCATTTGGCGCTCCGGGATCTGAGCTGGCTTGTCTATACTGAGTACTCGTACGGAGCTTGTACGGAGTACAGGTACTCGTACTCGTAAACTGTATCGTGTCAGGTGGGGTTGGCGGTGAGCGCGGTGGCGAGATGCGCGCGCCGCTCGCTCGAGGCCGTTGATCGAGATTGCCTTTTCGTTGTAGGATTGAGGCTATCCTGACTTCTTGCCTCTCTCTCTCTCTCTCTCTCTCTCTCTCTTTTGCCCCCCATTCCTTTCCTTTCCTTGTTTTTCTTTTCTTTCTCTTCTTCTCCCTCCTCTTCCACGGGTCCAAGACCGCGCTGATGGTTGCCCGATTCGTAGAGGCCGCCGTCATCTCCGGTGCTCGGCAACCCTCTTGACGTAAAGGACTCTGAAAGGACCGAAACCGAAAAAAAGTCACAAGCGGCATGAATGCTGGGGCAGGCCTGGACAGCCTGTCTGTCTGTCCATCCACCACCGGCGCTCGTGAGGCCTACCTCCTCCCGCAACCTATGTATGCAAGATCCGCGCATCGTTTGCGGCTTAGTCGTTCCGTGTTTCTTCTCGAGGTGTTCACCCATGAGCCGTCTCGGTACGATCGATGCAGAGGCATCCCTCATCAGCCTTGTCAGTGTGTGCGAAGCGTCATGCAGGTCACTGTTGTCGTCCGTTGTCGAGATTGTCCTAGTACTACCTGTAGAGGTAGTAGGTCAATGGAGAGTACTCCGTACATCCCCTGTTTTCGTATGCAAACATAGGTAATGAGGAGGGGAAAAAAAGAAGAAGGGCCGGCGGCCCCTCCCATGAGGGGGGTCATGCGGCAGAGAGCGATGCGTTGGCAGATTCTCGTCTCGCTGCGTTTCCTTGTTTCCTCCTTTTGGCTGTCCTGCTGACACCGGGTGACCGCGGCGTGTTTTGGAGGTCCCTGCAGGCGGTGCTCCGTGCATGATTCCGTCCTCTTTCTGTCTCTGCCCGTTCTTGTTGAGGGTGACCCGTGCCGAAGCCGTTTGACGATGGTGCGCGCTTCGGGGCTTGTTTCTCTCGAGGCTGCGGTGCACAATGGGCCGTTTGCGAAAGGATTGATCGAATGGATTGATTGAAACATTGATGGATCGAGGTCGATGCGTTCGTCGCGATGAATCGTATGTGGTCACGCCGAGGATCTTGCATGGACGAGACTCAGTCGCGATCGGAGTCGGTCAGACCTGCCCGATCGCGAACAAAGGGTGGCAGTCGCAAGTCGCAAGTTGCACTTTCCCCCCCTGGATCACTGCCATACAGTACGAACACTAGGATGAAGCACAATTGGCAAGACCTCGACTGCTCTTCCTCCGTAATCCGTACCTCTGTTCGAAGAGGTAACTGCAGAGCCTTTGCTGCCTCACGATGGCATCAGTGAGCCTTGTCGCTCCTTCTCCCTCTGTCCAGCTGCAAGGACAAAGGGAAGGAGGCACGCAGACACCTCCTCATACACCGTACGAGTGCGTGACTCGGGCATCCCGTTATCAATTGTTAACGCCACTGGCAGCTTCTCTCTCTCTCTCTTTCTTTCTTTCTTTCCTTTCTTTTTGACATTGGCATTGATTCTGATTATGAGGTCTATTGATTGAAATTTCCTTTTTGTCCGGCCTTTGTTTGCAGCCTACGGAGTACAGGTAATGGGAGAAAAAGTCATGATGGGAGAGAAGAAAAAAAAAAAAAAAAAAAAAAAAAAAGAGGTCAAGCAGAAATCGGACAGGTGACCACCTCCTCTGGAGCAAAAAAGAATGTCGCAGGGCCCGTCTGGTGCGTTGGCGCCAAGGGACTGGGCGAGCAGGTCCCCAATGTCACCCACTCTCCTCCTCGCCCACACACACTCACGCCCCCCCCCCTCCCCCCAATGGCGAGAATAATGCTCGATAAAAGGAATTGTGGACAGGCGCGGAAAGGTAAAATACCCAAGAATTCGGAGTACGAGTACTAACTTATGTACGGAGTACGGGTGACTGAGATGAAAAAAAAAATATTCGTGGAGACTGACCATCCGCGGCAATGGGCGGCGCCATGCCAGTGGGCAAGACCCGAATGCGTTTGCCTGGCGCCGACGAGCGCAGATGCGAGGAGGCTCCGCGATAGCATGAGGCCTGGCTCCGCATAGATACTACCCCATGATCTCTCCCACAGGCTCGATGCGGGAAGACGATAGGGCAGGTCTCTGTGTTTCGAAGATGTCTGGTGCTACGTCGGCCCGCCCTGAGGCTGGCTGGCTGGCTGGCTAGCTGGCTGGCTGGGTAAGATGGATGATGATGTGGATGTATGGAAGGGGGGGCTTTTTCTTGCGAGCTGGCTGGCGCGGAGTAATCTCGTCCAAGCGAGGGAGACAGTGGATTGGGGGAAGGGAAGGTCAGGCGCAGCGATACAGGCGCCGTCAGCAGCGCGCAGGCTGCGGATTGATGGATCACGGAAGCCCCTCGTGGAGTTGAGGATGGAACTCGATGGAGAGAGAGACACCAGAGCCTGGAGCACATCACACGGGAGCACGAGGTGCGGTACAGCTCGGCTTACGGGCGAGGGACCTGGAGTCGTTCTCGAGCGGTGTTGAAGCTTGACGGCAAGGCAACCCCCGCGAGACGGGAGGAGGAACAGGGCCACGAGTCTTTGCCGCCCGCCTCGACAACCTGGTCGAGGACTCGAAGTACTCCCGTATTTTCCCGGCCGCCGACTTGTCAACGGCCCTTGGGAGGGGAGAGGGAGAGCGAAAGAGAAAGAGAGACAGGGTCTCGGGACGAAGCTCATGATCTGGACAAGAATCCGCCGAAAGCCAATGGACGCGGGCCAGGCGAGCAATCGTGGACCGGACGAACATGGCCACGGACGGTCGAGGCGAATAAGACTCGATCCTTGTGTAAGCCGTTCGCACACAGAGCAAGTCACCTGAGCAAGTCGCTGGATCGCCGGCATCCCATCCCCGTTCAATCAGAGCTCCAGGGGAACACGGATCACGGCCCCCGAAGGACCAAACGGGGACGTCACACTCTCGGCGGCACGTACTCCGTCTTAATGAATGGACCTTTTGGATCCAATACGGAGTACTCCGTGGTATTGGCTGGTTATACGGAGTACCGAGTGCTGCCACGGAGTGCTCCATACTCGTACTCCATACTAGGTGGAACTGGTAATAAGCTGAGGGCTCTCTCCGTGATGAGTTGCGGTCCGCTGACGAGCAGCAGCGAGCGAACAGCGGCGTCGAGTGCTGCAATTCGCCGGATCGAGGGGCGCTCTGCTCTTGGGAGAGACATTGAAAAATCCATCGAGTCGGAAGCAGTCGTCAGCCCGCGCCCACGCCCTCCCCCCCCCCATCCTTTTTTTCCGTGGTGATTTGTTGAGAAGAATAGAAAAACGGGATCGCGAGGGACTCGGACTCGGGACTGGATTCAGCCTCTCGAGGTGGCGCTCTCGACGACGCAGTCATGACCCGCCCCGTACCGCACGATCGCTGCCGTGTTGCTGAGGGCAATGTCCGGGTGACAGCCCGGGAGGGGCGAGGAGGGACCTGGAGCAAGTGTTTGCTGCGACCCGCGACCCGCGACCTGCGCAGCCCTCCCCCCCCCCGGGGGGGGGGCCCCCGGGGGGGCCCTGAATTCAGTCAATGGGGCCGTTCGCGAGGGTTCCATGGGCCTTCTCTCGTGTTTATACGTCAGTCTTCACGGTGAATCAGCCCGCGGGCGCTTGGCTCGCCCGTGCCCCGAGGCTGCCGAGCGGTGCAGCCCAATCCTGCTGCGAGGCGATAAGGTCAGGGCCAGACGCAAGCCTCGCCGGAGACGCAACGCGCCTCTGTGTTGCCGTCTAGGACGGAGTGCTACGACTGTATGTATGTGCGAAGTTTGTATGCTGGGAGTCTCGCGGAGTGCTCCGTGAATTCGTGCGGGAGATACGCGATGAGCTGCAATGAGAGACGCCGAGTGACGCCGAGTGGAGGGGGCAAGACGACTACGAGTATGGAATATTGGGTAGGGAAAACCAATGCGGGCATCAGAGTCCATTGCAGGAGGCAGCCGAGAGGTGAGGACCGCGACGATGCGGCGCGCTACTGTACATGTCAGGCCTCGGCTCGCGGACTTTGCAGGAATGGATGCAATGCGTTGGAGACGCTGATTCAAGCGGAGTACGAGCACGGAGTGATCCGTACAAAGAATGGAGGAAGAGTAGTATGTATGGGGAACCCCCGAACATCGAGCCGAATAGAGGTGATGCGATTCATGGGGCGGAGCGCGGCAGAGACAAAAAAGAACCAGAAAAGAAGCCTCGGCGCCGACAAACGACGGCAGTGACATTGGCAGACGATGTTACCTGCCTAGATCTTAGCTTGCTTCGTCATGGCAGGCAGAATTGAGGCATCTCGAGTCGGCGGAAAGACTGGGATTCTGGGATTCTGGGATTCTGGGATTCTGGGATTCCGGGATTGAAAGACTCGGGCAGGAGAGGAAAACGGCACTCCCGTCACATGATCGCGACGGTCGTGGCTTGTCAGACTCCACGAACGCGGCCAGAGAGGGGAAAGAGCGACGGACCGTGAGCTGGCAGCCCCATGTGGACTAGCGCTCTGTCTGCAGGCTAGCCTGAAAAGAGGAATACCTTTGTGGAGGAAGACTCGTATCTCTCGCCAGGGCCGTGCTTACTTGATACCCCTTTGGGGCAAGAGGCGTTCCCGGCCGGATGTGGAACGCTAGTCCAGGTGCGGCCAAATCGTGCCGCGCAAAAAGAGGGGACTCGGGCATTGGAGAAGAGGAGGTACGAGTACGGAGTGCCTGGCATTGGCGACTCGTCGGATGCGGAGTAAAGGCGCGGGACTTGAATGGGAACCCTCTGGCTGGAGGTACCGATACCGGTACGGAGGACTAGTAGTAGGTACCGTGACGGGCGGTGCGGGCATTTCGCCCTTAGAGATTCAATCTCCCCTTTTAGCGACGGGGGGAGGGGAGGAGAACAAAAAGTCATCCTCATCCCCTGCCCGCTCAACTACGAGTACAGGTATGTACTCAAAGATGGCTTTGATGGTTTGGCAAGGGAAGAGACGCACATGCCGCCGTACCTGGAGCCGCCGCCATCCGACCTCTTCGTGTGCCGGGGTTGTTGGCGGCGAGAGGGTGCGCGCGAGAACATCACCCAAGAGAGGGAGACTGAATGTGTCAATCCGGGGGCTCTGACTCTCAGTGGTGACTGCAGTGCCAGTGCCAGTGTCAGTGCCAACCTCAGGTGAGCAGCGGACAGCGGGTGCGGAGAGGTAGGTAGGAGGTACTCACGAGGTCTCGTTCTGCGGATCTCTGGTCGCGAAAAATACTACCGAGGTACGGAGTACTCCGTATGTTCAGAGCCTGTCGGAGTCCACTTGAAGTTCAATATCCACGCCCCTCGGTGGCTGCACCACCCCCCCCCCCTCTCCTCCCCCGGCGAATAGTAGTAGCCACGCCCGGGGTATGAGGTCAAACATGGCAGGGACGGGGCTAACGTGCCTGCCCTTGCCCTTGCAACGCCTCGAGCCCTGTTACTCGCTCGTAGACGAAAGACCACCAGTTGCTCTTGCCAGTTGGTTGGTCTGCCACCTCTGCTTTCAATCTCGGGCAGGTACGGAGGATGGGCCGGTACGAGCTCGGAGTACTCACATTAGCACGCACATACATACTCATACACCGACCGACCACGCACACTCTCGCGCACAAATCCGCACGCACCCTCGCACCCTCCCCTCGATCAATCAATGGCACTCCCTCCCTCCCTCCCACTCCCACTCCCACTCCCACTCCCACATCTCCATCTCCATCTCACTCCCATCTCCATTTTCCACTCCCTCTTCCCACTCCCACTCCCACCTCTCACTCGCCCATTTCTTAAATCTTTGACTGCCCTGCCCAGCGCCGGTCCCTACCTCTTTTAATAACTAGATCTGTTCCCCAGTTTCTTGGAAGACGTCTTCCTGAACCTTCTGCTCCATCTCTCCGCATACTACAAAGTACGGATACTACCTCTCCTCCTCCTCCTCCTCTCCTCCTCCTCTCCTCCTCCTCTACTACTACCCGGTCCTGCGCCTCATCTCCACGACAAACAAAGGCCGGCAAGCAATCCATTGACCAATTCTTCCATCCAGTCCCTTCGCCTCTGGACTCGACCAGCTCGAAGGAGTCCTCTCCTACAACAGCCCGACACGCCTCCGAGACGTTGCAGCATCGAACACTATCAATTGTTTGCCAAGAAGGGGAAAAAAGGGAACGAAATAGCAGGCAGCAAAAAAAGCCATCACGGGCCACACACACACACACACACGCACACACATACACCCGCATCACGCAATAAAACCTCACCGACTCAATCGGCCTGCAACCGCCAATCCCGATCTCGATCCCCTCCCACACACCTCCCTCAGACAGCAATAAACAGTTCTTATCCTCACCACCACCCGGCACTGCGAGAAATAAATCAATCGAATTGTATACACTGCTGGAGACGACTGGACTTTTTGCCTTTGCATCAATTGTCCAGCTCCCCTTGCAGCCCAAGACGACGATTGACTTGTCGTCGCATCCCTCCCACCCGCGACCCGAGCCACCCAAGCCGTCTCCCGCTCGGCCTTTCCCGGTGTCCCCACCGCTCCGGCAGAGATGCCATACAAACTAGAGACTCACGTCCTAACCGTGGATGCCAACGTCATCCACAAGGTCGACACCGGCAATCCCGCCAACCTCTATAGCATGTGGACGGGTAAGGCAACCCCCCCTTCCCTTCCTCCCTCCCCCCCTTCCCCAGCATGATCCGGCACATCCGAATCCAAATATCCGTCGCCCACCACCCGTCTCGAGCAGCACACTGACATAGCCCTTTGCAACACTAGTCTTCTCACGCTGTGCCGATTCTCTCGACCAGGGCCGCAGATTGGAAAACCTCAGCTGGCGACTTTGGCAGAGGGAACAGCTGATCGAGAACCAGCAGCGTGCGGCGGCCCGCGAGTACTCCCGCTCTCAGCCCCGAGATGTCCCCTCGTCCTCACGGTTACCAGACGTCCCCCAGCTCTCAGGCAGCGTCGACTCCCTAGCGGACGACGACACCCTCGAACTCGCCTCTCTGTCTGCTCCCCTCGAGATCGTCCGCCCCAGGATACGAAGACTCGAATCCTCCGCCAGCCGGCGTGATCGTCATATCAGCTCGGACGACTTCGAGAAGATGGTCGTTTCCATCGTTAAGGACAAGGCACCGCTCTCCGCACCCATCCAGACCGTCCTCCCGATGCCCCCCAAACAAGAAAAGCCCACCCTCCAGCGGTCGGGCTCCTCCACCACCGAATCGCAAAGCTCAGAGCCCGCGACGGAGGAATCGCAGCCCTCCCCCGTCATGGAGTCCACCGACGACACAACCACCATCTCCACCGCTACTTCTACCATCACCGCCGCCACCGCCGCTCCCGCTACCGCTCCCGCTCCCGCTTCCACCTCGCAATCTGTTGCTACTTCCTCCGCGGCCCCCGAGCCGGCTCCTGCAGCATCTCTCGCACCCATTGACGATTCGATTCCCGAGCCGAGTTCATCCCCTGCCCCGAAGCCCGTCCAGCTGAAGAAGCAGCCCGCCAGGTTTGCCTTTGGTGGATCTTGCTCTTCCAGCGAGTTCGGACAGAGCGTGGAGAACCGCAAGCTCCCCATGCCCGTTGCCAAGAAGGCCATGTTCCACATGGGCGCCTCCTCTGAGGAGGAGAGCTCCGTGCAGAGCCGCCGCGGTCTGCCTCCGACTCGGGGCTCCATCGCCCAGCAGAAGCGGATTTCCTTCAACTCCTCCCACTGTGGCGAGGATGAGTCCGCTGTCGACTCCGACACGGAAGGCGAGTACGTCGACGAGAGTGCCATCGACGACGATGACGACTCGTCTGACTGGGAGGACTCCATCGACGAGAGCGGAAAGCCCAGCATGGATGACAAGCTGTTCCAGCGCGTCGAGTCCAAGGTCAACCTGACCTCCCGGCCGTCGCTCATCACCCTGATGCTCGCCCAGAACGAGCGCGTCAAGACGCTCGGCAACCAGGCCTCGCTGTCCACCTCGGCCATCTCCCGAACCCGCAACGCCTCCAAGGTCTCCCTCGGCGTCTCGCCCAACGACAGCGACGAGGGGCCCCTGATGATGAAGGGCATGCGCCAGCAGTCGTCGACCCTCAAGCCCATCCACGAGATTCCCCGATCCTGTGCCCAGCCCATTGCCGCCTCCGCCAACCACGTCTACGCCCAGGCTGCCCTCTCCCCCCGAACCACCCGCCGCAACATGCTCGCCACCGAGCTGACCGAGTCCCTCCGCCGCCACCTCCTGTGGGAGCGCCAGCAGAAATCCTCGACGGCCAACGCAGTCCTCAAGCGCCGGCACACCTCTCACGATGTTGCCAACCTGAAGCAGTACCCCGAAAGGCCGTGCATGAAGCAGTCTGAGGACGGCAACGCCAGCAGCTGGAACCAGTACTTCACCAAGGAGGCCTACAACGGCTACCATTCCAAGGGCTGGTAAAAAAATAAAAAAAAGAGCGGGCTCAACGAAATCAAATCACCGAAAAAAAAAACACACACCACAACCGAACTAAAAACACACAAAATTACTCGATAATTACTTGCACATATTTTCAGGAAAGATTTCCTTCTGGACAGGCTCACGTTATTTATCCTTCCCTGGGCTTTGTTGTGTACATCTTGAAGACGCACAGGGCTTCACATTCCCATACGAGGCATGAGCTTAATGCGGTGCACCCTAGCTCGGCTGCAACCCAGGTTTACTTAATCATCATGTTGGCTAGGGATATTCGAACAGGACCTAGCCATTGAGCGAAGAAGCGTGGCATTCACGACTGGAGCGCATTGTTTCGGAGGATTCTTTTTGTCTGCACTTGGCATGGCGTTGCTTTATTTATTTATTTTTGTTATCCTGTTTCTTGGATTTTCTCGACTACTCTCTCTCTTTTTCTGTGTACTTGTTTCGATGATACCATGGTCTTGGGTTATTTATTCTCGGTTTGACAGAGTCTCTGGGAGAAAGAGCTGGCCTTTACGCATTCCATGTTGGCTTCTTTCCTTCTCGAGACATGCAGCGCCTAGGGCAGGCAAACCGGGTTTTGTATTCTACGGGAAAACGGGGGGGTTCGGGGGCGAGAAGAAAGGCGTGCGAACCAGGGGCGACCCTGGGCGAGGATTGTCCATCTCTTGCGTTTTCCTTTCGACGGCATGATGGGCGGGGAGGTGAAAGCGCCCCATGGTGGCTGTCACTGGCCCACGATGGAGGGTGGGGAAGGGAGAAAAGGGGGGAAAGAAAAGGCGAGTGAGAGAGAGTGGCGGCCCTGAGGAAAGCGAAAAGAGAAAAAAAGAGGAATAAGACAAGAAAGCGGTTGTCCGTTGCGAGACAGCGAGCGAAAAAAAAAACATGAATAAAAATGCATATGAAAGAAATGCTGCGAGTCTGCCTACGAGGACTACTAGGTGCTACTACCACCCACCCACTGCACTGTGATGTGTGATGACCACCTCTCGGTTCTTTTGACGGTTGTGCGAGGAGATACTCCGTAGAGGCAGGTAGTCGGTGTGTTTGACCATGGTTGAAGTCATCTCGTGCTTACGACTTACCTTCTTGTTCTGGATGATGATTTGTGATGTTGGGTGTGGGGGAGGATGATGATTGCCCGAGTGGCTTGGGGTCCAAGGATGTATGACGGCGAGTGATGTGATGCGTGTGCCTTGGGGTTGAGTCTTAGGGTTCGCTCTGGGGGCCACTAGCGGTACCGTTCTGAGGCTAGAGGGGCAAGTCGATGAAGACGGTGATGTATTTGATGCTGATTTGGTGTGGTGACAGTATGGAGTACGGAGTATGGAGTTTGTACATAGTGCTCTGTACGAGTAGAGGGGCTGCGATGGGAAGGGCTGGAGGTGACGTTGACGCCCGCTGGGGGCGCGTGGGTGCGTCGAGCGGCCGTGCTGGGCTCGGAGGGTAGAGGTCCGGAATTTGGAGCTGATCGTGCTCTGCGGTGGTTGCTCTGTATGTACGGAGTATTCCGCACGATCCAAGCACGGCGATCTATCAATGCGTTCTGGGGCATGATGGCTTCGACTGAGGCGGTTGTGGTTCGGATGGCATGGCATTGAGGGTTAGGGTTGGACGAGGTGAATTTTCTGCTCCGGGGTCACGAGTGTTCGACCCGTCTGCGCATCAACACCATCATACGGATGGTATGTACGAGTGCGAGTACAGGCACAGGCACAGGCACAGGCACAGACACAGACACATTGATTGGAGTCAAGGCCGCGCAATCTCGATGAGGCGGGCGGCGCGGCGCACGGGAGGCGGCGAGGCTCGAGGGGATTGTCGA
Source organism: Escovopsis weberi (assembly GCA_003055145.1). NCBI lineage: Eukaryota > Fungi > Ascomycota > Sordariomycetes > Hypocreales > Hypocreaceae > Escovopsis > Escovopsis weberi. Next base: position 562,058 of record NIGB01000005.1, read on the forward strand.
GGGGATCGCAAATGCGGGCCACTCACGAGGCTGCAAGCGAGATTGCGAGATGGTCTCGTGACGGGCCATTTTTGGGACTTCCTTCTTTTCACGGAGTTTTTTATTTTTATTTTTTATCTATTTTTTTCCCTGCGCGTTGCTTACGGAGTGCGAGTAACATACATACTCGTACTCGCACATGCCGGGGGGGATGATCATCGGCAGCGAGCGCGGAGAGACGAGACACGGCGGGCTGTGGAGAGCCTATCTGAGACAGAGGGAAACGGAGTCATGGTTGGATGGGCGCGTCGCACGAGCGAGGCGAGGCTGCCGGGACGCATCCGCGGAATATGGGGGGGGGGTTAGATCGGGCGACCTGTGCGTGCGCTGAGAGGGCCTGACGGATCTACGAGTACGAGGATGCAAGTCATGGCACTGTACGGCGGATGGATGATGGCGTATGGAGTATGGATATAAGCTGAGGATCGACGGATCTGCTGGGCTTGAGGATGCGGTTGTGCGAGAGAGAAGCGCGATCAGCACTCACGTACATACGGAGCGCAGGTGCGTGATGCCGAGATGCTCGCGCTCAGCATGCGAGGCGACGATGGGCGGCGCGCGGGATGCGGCATCGACGCCGGCTGGCCGAGGGCACTGATGCTTCGCTGTCTCAGCCGTGGCTGGGCCTGAGGACGAGGTGGAGACGCGTTCGGGATATCGTACGGAGTACTCCGTACAGGCGGCCCGAACTTGCTTCACGATCGCTGGCGGAGGGTGTGCCGTGTGAGGCCGGCTGGTGCGAGGGACCTCGAAAGAATCTCGAGGCTGCGATCCATCGGGCTGGGATTTCAATCTGAAACAGGAACAGGAGATGGGACGTCGACGAGGGCTGCGAGCCAGGACGGGTTGTCATGGTGTGTGTGTGTGTGTGTGTGTGTGTGTGTGTGTGTCGGGGGAAGAAAACAAAAGGGGGGGGGCTGTCGGATGACCGCGCGGCGAAACAGGCTCAATCGCGCTGTCGGATTTCCAGAAGATTCGCCCGCGGCGCAACCCGAGACCGTAGGACGCTGGATATTGAGGCCTGAGTCAATATCAACACCAGAAGAGGTACTGAGCATGTACGGAGTACCGCGAGGCCTCGTGCTTCGAACATGGGATAGATGAACCGGACAGGGTCGCGGATGCAGGGACCGGAGGCGGGATGCGCTCGGGGAAATCGGGGGCGCCCTCGGCTGCGATTTCAGCGCGGCGCAGGGCCCTTGAGACCTCGAGCTGGATCGTGGGAGCGCAAGCGCAAGCGCGATGCTCAAGGCCAGACTGGATGGATCATTTCCGGCCTGCCTGGGGATGGGCCGTCTGGGCCCAGGACTCTCGGTGTCTCGGCGGAGAATGGCTTTTTTTTTTTTTTTTTTTTTTCGAGGACGGTTGATGCTGCGCGGGAGAGGAGGAAGCATTGATTGATCCGTGGGTTCGGATCCTCCGGGCCATTTTCCATGCATGGAGCAGCAGGACATTGCGAGACTCGAGACACTGGCCTCCGAGACGAGTGCCGCAGCCTCATGGGTACGGACCTGGGAGAAGAGGAGGGGGGGGGCGTTTCGGCGGCGGGAGATGGATGGATTCGTGGACTGGAGGCTCGGTCGCCGCATCCGGGCGCGACGGTTTGGGCCTCACGTCCGTGAAGGAATGGATGGATGGATGGGACACGATCCATCCATGCGGAATCCACGTGCTGGCCCGGCGCGGCGGATGGGTTTGCGCCTCATCCCGAATCTGTTCCTCCATTCATCCATCCATCCATGCGTCCAGTATCCGTAGTCCGTATTTGCGCTTCAATATCCGGCCTGGGCAAGCCATGACGCCTCCGGCGCACAAGTCCCCGGAGCATGAGCATTCCCGTAGCCTGGATGTATGCATGCATGCGTGCACGCATGGCTGCGCTGCGCTCCGAAAGCCACCAGGGATCGAAACGGGCGACTCTCACATGCCGACAGAGGCCTCGGACGAAGCTCCGCCGGCGCCAGGCCCGTCTTCACATGCAGTCCGTCGAGCACGTGCGATGCTGCCGGGCCACGCTGCGAATGCCTGCATGCAGATGGATCCATCATCCATGCATGCACGAGGCGCCGAGTAGAAACTTGATAGCTCGTGGCCGAGATGCGGCGCATGCGGACTCGTATGTACTCCGAAGCTGTACGGAGTACTCCGTAGATGGCATCAATATGCCTCCGCACTTCTCCGTTCTCCGTACTCGTATATCCCTCCACCATCGGGGCCGATCGATGACAGCCTCGACATGGGTTGGTGAGGTGGAAGCGGGAGAGATCAGGGGCAGCCCACCCCCAGATCCACGAATCATCGGGCCGAGCGGGCAGAGGCTGTGTGTTTGAAGGTATTCGAATATTCAAATATACGAAATTCCGAATAAATCGATAAATCAAAGACCCGTGTTCCCTCTCCGTACTGCGTTAGCTTTGCGCAACGGCACGCCCCCTCGTGATGGCTGTAGTGCTCACCCTTGGCGAATCTTAAAGTGCCAGCCACACCCGAAAAGGCCCGTCTCGCTGCCCGCGGGATCACGGCCCCGAGGAACATGTGGGAGGACTGCCGTGCCATGCCCAAGAGAGAGAAGGGGGGTTAGAGGGGGGGGGGGGGGGGGT
>NIGB01000005.1:564708-583103 GCA_003055145.1 Escovopsis weberi
GGGGGTCCCTGAGAAGGACGTTGTGGTTGAAGGGCTGCTTGGACTTGAGATTGCTTCTACTAGGTGCTTTCCTCGTGCGGGAATCGATGGTGCTGTCTTGCCCGAGGATGTCGATCGACTCCCGAGGTCTCGCCCAGGCTCACTGACAAACAGATACCCGTGGTAGTAATTCGTAGTAGTTGGGACATCGTGACGGTCACAGCGTGAGGGGACGGCGAGGCTATATTTGGGTCTTCACATGATCGCTTGATTTCGGGAACTTATGGGTACACTATGCGGCAGCCTCCAGGCTTCGTAAGGCTGTCCTCCGCGCGGAGTACGGAGGACTCCGTATTGTGCCGGCATATATGCGCGTGTGAGTGTATGCGCGAGAGTGTGGGTGTTTGTGCGAGGGGAAGCCGAGCAGGACCCAAGGACCGAGACGTATCAAGGGCTCAGCTTCTTGGGCGTCCGCGGGTAGTACGCCGCGAGGTGCACGCTCGGCAGGTTCAGGTACCACGCCACCACGCGGTCCAGGCCGATGCCGCCACCCCCGTGCGGCGGCACGCCCGCCTGCCGGAACACGTCCACGTACTCCTTGATCCCCGCGCTCGCCGGGTCCACGCCCTTGGCCCGGATGCGGCCCTCGAGCTCCGCCGGGTCGTTGATGCGCTGCCCGCCCGACAGGATCTCCTGCCCGCGCAGGAAGAAGTCGAACGCGTTGGTCACCTGCGGCGCCGCCGGGTCCAGCTTGGCGTAGAACGGCCGCGCCGCCTCGGGGAACTTGTCGATGACGTAGAAGTCCGTCCCGAACTTGGCCCGCACCACCGCCCCGAGCGCCTTCTCCTGCGGCGTCGACATGTCCTCCAGGTCCGACACGTTGGCGTACTCGGCGGGGCCCTCCTCGCGCAGCAGCTGCTGCGCCTGCGCGAACGTCAGGCGCACCTCCTTGCCGGGCTCGGGCAGCAGGAGCTCCTCCGACGGGTAGATGGACCGGATGAGCTCGATCTCAGGGGCGCAGAGCTCTGTCTCGGTTAGCGTCTCAGACGCAAAACAGGCATAGAGGTGGAAAGGAGATGTCGAAAACAGGGACTCTGTACGCACCTTTGATGCCGCGGAAAATGTGCAGCAGCACGCCCTCCAGCATCAGCAACACCTCGCTGTAGTCCTTCTGGATCTCCATCTCCATATCAAGGCCGGTGAACTACGCAGCCGTCAGCTCCCGCTCAACCCGGGATCGTCGGGTTATACACCAACCTCAGTCATGTGTCTCGGCGTGTTGGAGTTCTCCGCCCGGAAGACGGGCCCGACGCTGTACACGCGCTTCCGGCCTCCGGCAATCTCCATCTGCTTGTAGAATTGCGGCGACTGCGCGAGGAAGGCCTCCTGCCCAAAGTACGGAAGGCGGAAGACGTTGGCTCCGCCCTCGGACGCGGCGCCGATCAGGCACGGCGGCTCGAACTCCTTGAAGCCCTTGGACCGGAGGTACGATCGGAACAGCTCCTTGGCCTCGGCGCGGACATCCTATCATATGTCGTCAGCATCCACCGATTGGCAGCCCGTTTCCCGGGGAAGAAAAAAAAAAAAAAAGGACAACGCACCGCAATGGCCTGCTGGACAGGGGCGCGCTTGTGCATGACGATGTTGTCCAGGTGCGTCAGCATCGTCGCCGCCGGGATCGCAGAATCCGCAGCCTTGTCCGCCTTGTCCTCGGCCTTGTCCGCCACGGCCACAACGGCGGCGGCATCCTCGTCGCTGAAGTTGGTCACGGCCCTGTTGGCCGCTGCGAGCGTCATGCCGAGCATGGCCGGCGCGGCGGCGACGACGAAGCACTTGCGGATGTGCAGCTCGAGCTCCGACACCCTGCAGCTCTTGATGCTCTCGAGGGGCTTCCTGACCACGGCCTCGACGACGACGAAGCTCTCGGCCGCGATGCCGCCGATCCACTTGACCATGGGCCGCGACACCACGTGCTCCGCCGCGGCGTCCGGCGCCGTCGCGGCCACGACGCCCTGCACCGCCCAGTTGCCCTCCTCGCGCAGCTCCAGGAACGCCATCTTGGCGCCCTGCATCCGCACGTTCTGCACCCACGCGCGCAGCACCACGACGCGGTCCACGTCGCCCGCGCCCAGCGCGCGCAGGTGCACGTCGCCCGCGCCCTCGGAGAGCCGCGGCTCCCCGGCGCCGTAGTTGTCCTTGGCCAGGTCCTCGCTCGGCTCGGCCTTGGCGGACCCGGACGCCGCCGCTGCGGCCTCGCGCTCCGCGGCGCGCTGCGCCTTGAGGGCCTCCTTCTGCGCCTTGGCCGCGGCCTTCTTGGCGGCCTTCTTGGAGACCTCGCCGTCGGGCTTGGCTTCGGCGTCGGCGTCGGCGACGACGGGAACGATCGGCGGGTTGGGTGTTGGCTCGGCCATCTTGGCTGCTGCTGCTGCTGCTGCTGCTGCTCGAATCTGCGACTGAGACTGCGACGATGACGACGACGACGACGACGACTCGGTGCTTCTGCGCGCGAGAGTCACACACGCAAGCGGGAAAAGAGGGCGAGTCGCCGATGGAGTACGAGTACCTGGATCTGGATGACTCCCTCCAAGTTCAATCTGCGCTCGCGAGGGCGGGGCCGATTTCGACGAGGAGCGATTGCCCCTCCCACGTGATGATAAGGCGCGGGATCCACTGCGGGGCGCATGCAAGGTGTACATTTGTCATGTACCTTTTTGATTACCCCTGGCTACCTAGTACTAAGTTCATTGATCATCATCCGTTGATCTCTCAGGGTTGCTAACCCTGGCCACGCCGCGGGTGCCGGAAGGGGGCGCGGGAGGATGGTGGGCTACCGGCGGCTCTTAGGTCCCGTCCTTCCCGGGCGCCGGCCGACGGGTCCAGGGTAATAGGGGCCGCGTGGGGCTTCGGGATGATGTGCAGAATGCTCAGGATGCGGGTGTCAAGTGTTCTGTCTCGTGGTGTGTGGATGATGCTCTTGTGATTCGAGATGAATTCACGGGTAAATAGATTAAATAATGATAAATGTTCTATTCTTTTCTTCTTTTTTTTAACATGTTTATTCATGCCCTTTATGGTGTGTGGATAAAGACTTCAAGGTTTGATGTGTGTTCGGGAAATTACTACTTCAAAGAGCCGTCGTTTATCGGCGTAATGACGGCATCTACTTATTTCTCCGCCCAGGATTTCAAGTTAAACAGCCACCTGACTCCCAAGATCAGGCTGCGAAGCGCAACACATCGTGATGGATGGATCCCGCTCAAATCACTCCTTCTTCCCCAGCCGCTTGTACTTCCTCGGATCCTTCCTGCTCATCATCCTCTGGTCCCTCGTGCCCTTGCCGCCCTCCCAGAACCCCCTCCCCTTCTTGCCGATGACGCTGCGCCCGCAGAACAGGCACGCCTCGACGGCGTAGTTTTGCTCGCGGCTGCACCACCCGCAGATCATCCTGTTGGCCCACTCATTGAGATGGTCCTCGGCCGCGTCGTGGCACCGGTCGCACGGGTGCACCCTGCTGCAGCACCCGAACCGGAACCACCGGAACGACTTGCGGTAGTGCTCGCACGCGCCCTGGCCCGGCAGCGGCTCCCCCGCGTGCAGGCCCAGCCTCTCCTGCTGCTGCCGGCGGCGCATCCCGCCCTGGTCCGGCGGCGGCAGGGAGCCCGGCGAGACGAAGACGAACTTGACCTGCGCGATCTTGAAGGTGAACCGGCCGTGGCACTCGCGGCACACGTTGGTCGTTGTCTCGCCGCGGACGGACACCAGGCCCGCGCTCGGCGTGGAGCACCGCGAACACGTCGGGACGAACGTGCTCGGCAGCATGTCGGCGACCTTGCAGCCAGACAGGTCGATGAAGCCCGCCCGGGCCGAGTTCTCGTACAAAAGCTGCTGGTTGAACTTGGCTGCCAGGGGGACGGCGCATTTCCTGCAGCTCGTCGTCTTCTCGAACCCGGGCTTGAGCCCCGTCATGTCATTCAAGGTCTTGCACCGTTCGCACTTGACGCTGAGGCTGAGCAGGGAGATTTGCAGGAGCTCGACGCCGATGAGCTCGATAGAGGGGAAGGAGATCATTGTGCCGTGCTCTACTTGCTCCCTTTGCGGCATGGGGGCAGAGTCTGCGCCCTCCTCCAACGCCGCTCCCCCACCCTCCCCTTCGTCATCGCCATACTCGGACGAGTCATCCTCAGAGTCATCGTCGTCCGTAGGCAATGTCCACTCTGGTGGTCGCTGTATGACTTGAATGTGGCCTTTTGTCTCCGTGGAAGACGCTACGGGAGCGTCTTCGCTCTGATCCCTTTCCTGTTGCTGCTGCTGCTGCTGCTCTTTCAATTCGCTGGATATCTTTGATTGTTCATCATTTGCCAGAGCGCGGGCCTGCTTTGCCAGGAGGTGAAGGTTTTGGGTGAGATAGTTGACGTGGCTCATCAGCGTCATCTGACTCTGCTCCGCCGCCTTTTCCGCAAACAGGTCCTCCACGGGCTCCGCATCGCTCGCGTCCGCCTCGTTGAGCTGTACGCGCAGCTGCTGCAGGGGATAGAGCAGCGGAATGATGAGATGGATGCTGTTGACCGAATGGAGGCCCTGAGGCAGATCGGCACGACGCTTAGGCTCGATGGGCAGCGTGAAGATGACGCCGTCTGCGGATCGCCGGAACTGGGGCAGCCTTCCCATCCTGGATTCGAGCTGGCGGATCTCCTGAGCGCGTCGCAGCTTGGCGTAGTAGATCTGCTGCCTCGAGTACGAAGGCTCGGGGACATAGGGCCTCGCTACTTGCGGGACGGGAACCGGTTCTGTCTCTGACGGGGCGGCGGCGGCTTTGCCCTTCAAGTTGTCAACCGCGGCGTCAAGATGCCGCGTGTCCTTGAAGGGGACAAGCTTGACGGTCTCCACCTTCTGCTCGGACAGGAAGCCTTCCAGATTCCGATCCAGTGCGTAGACCAAGGCCAGCAGCGTAGACTCCTTCTTCTCCTCGGCGAGTCTCGCGAATCCCCTCTCGATGTTGATGCTAAAACCCCTGGGGATGTCCTTATTCCTCACGCGCAGTTGCGGTCTTTCTTCCGGGTAGGCCTGGGGTACGTGAATGTCGCATTCTAAAGCAACGAGCTCAAAGGGGAAATCCGGGTCTGAGGGTTTGAGCTTGAAGACCAGGGAGGTGGCGCCGTCTGCTGTTGTGGACTCGCTTGGTTTGAAGCGCTTTCGGATGGCTTCCACCTGATAGCCGCGCGGGTCGCGGAGCTGTGCCTGGGGAACGGGCTTGGGGACGACCCGCGCGGGCGAGGGCTGCACCACGGCCTGTATCCTGGTGGAGGGCGAGCCATCTGACTGTGTGGTGAGGGAGATCATGGCTGACTGGATGCTGCAGGCGCTCGATATGGGATGAGGAGGACGATTGTGGAAAGCTCGAAGGGAAGCTTGATTTGAACAAGAAGAAGCAATAAGTCAAGATAGAGATCGATGAAGAATAGCTCAAGGAATATGACGGCCAGATAAGAAACAGACGGATAGAGAAATAAACAATATAAAGACGAGATGGACGGTGATGGTTCTTGTGTTCGATGGTGGCGAGGCAGGACGTTGAAATCGAGGGAGCTCGAACTCTCAGTGAAGCCACCAAAGGTAAGTCGGTCTTGATCCCACCCGCTTACGTAAGTATTCCTGGTGACTCACCGAGCTTGCCTTACCACCTGGTACCTGTAGTCCACGGCAGCTGCTCCATATAGGGTAGCGCACTAACAGTTCTTGGGCGAGAATGCACTCCGAAGAGATATGTAGTACCTAGTACTCCGTAATTGTAGAGGGAGACCGCCCACTGCGCAGACCGTGATCCCATCCAAAAGCATCAGTTAATCCATTGGCATGATGCAGAATGAGTCAAATCGTCATGGAACAGGCATCTCCGTTATCAATCTCTGGTTCTGTCTGGCTTCTTGGTCCTCCTTCATTCAGCTGAGAAGCGAAGTGTCATCTCGGTGAGTCATTGGAAATGGCCATGCTCTGCCCGCCATCGCCGGAAGGAGAGACCATGGCGTATCAAGCGGTGCGACGGAGGAAGGAGGACATCCCGATTCCTCTAGAAAATTCTCAATAAAAAGAATGGAAAAAAATCAATAAACCTACAATACACAAGATAGAAATGCCATCAAAAATAAGAAATGTCGATCAATTCAATTGATCAAGACGCAACCTCATCCTCTTCGCATTTAGCCTCAATGCCCGTCCCCTCATCGCTCGAGGTTCTAGAAGCGCAGCAGAGGCTCGGCACGGCACGCCAGCTCATATCGACATCCATCCATCCATCAATTTGATCCATCCATCCTCGTCCAGAGACCACCAAACCACTACGCGAGCCCCCCCTGAAGGCATCCTCAACCTTGCACCCTGAGCTACATGTACACAATATGTGCCCGCCCGGTGTCCATCACGGCCACCCTCCTGCTCTTCTTCAGCGTGCCAGCCGCCCTCCCTCCAAGTCATCAATGTCATTGAGCTCTTCCGCCTCCCCGTGAACCACACACACACTCTCTCTCTCAAATCGCACGCCCCCTTGGCGACCGCCAAGCTCAACGCCATGCCGGTCTACGGTTGCTTCAATCCATGCATCCATCAATTAGATGATGCGCACATCCTGGGCCGTTGAACCCAGACAGGGGCACGCGGAGTCATACCGTGACATCGAGCTCGAGGTCTCTGATCTCTCACACCTCACCGTCCCATTCCTCACCACGAGTATTCCATACCACATCTCCATCTGCGTCTGCACCTCCTCATCAGAAGGTTTGGATTGTGACCAATGTGCGGACGTCAAGATATCGCCAGCACACACCGTAGATGCTCATGACAAGGCCAGGAGATCGCCTCGAGCAGCATGCTTCAAAACACCCGCCCATGTACTGCGTGCGGAGTCGGAGGACATCAGACGTGGCAGGCCTCATGCGAGCCGCGTGTTGATTCTCCGGGGTCAAGAGTTCAGCGCGCTGCCGGTCTGGAATCCGGCGAGCGGGCTGTCCTCCTGTATGCAAAGTCTACCTGTACATGCTCGTACATGCTGGGTTGTTTGTGTGGTAATTGTTTGTGTTCGATTCGGCCGACAGGGGAGCAAACCGATCCATGGTCTGCCTTGTCCAGGACCACGGGAGCCACCGATCACGGCACAGGTGCGAAGAGGCTGGAGGTTTGATGTAGTAGGATCATGTAATCGAACGAAAAGAGTCGCGATGGGAGATCCAGATTGTATCCCGCGGGAAGCAGCACGGCATGGCCGACACGTGCATGGATGCCCTTGGGGGCCAGTGGGTTGACCATGTGCTCTATCCAAAGGGACTGCTTGGCTGAAAGGGCATGCCGTGTACTCAGCCTTCGATCCCACTTGGTTCCCCACTCATCACCTCGAGGACACAGAAATGGTATCTTTATGGCAACCAAGCATGCTATCCTTTTTTATTTGTTTGGTATCATCCTTGTCTATCATTGCCTTTCCATGCATACGAGTCGTTCTCGAGGATGAATGGCCCTTTTCTTAGAACTCGTTGTCATCCGCGCCAGAGATGATGACGTTGTTCACCTTGAGCACCATCCGACATAGCTGGGTCGCAAGCTGGAGCTGCTGCTTCTTGCTGATCAGGGGGTCGATGACGAAGGCGCCCTTCATGTCGTTGTCGCCGCGGCCCATGCAGTCCACGCCGAGCTTTCCGCGGCCGCTCGCCCCGGCCTTGACCTGCTGGCTCTTGACCTCGGCCAGCGTCGAGATGGAGTTGAGCCCGCTGTTCTCCGCGAGGGCCATGGGCACGGCGTCGAGCGCCTCGGCGAACGCCCGCATGGCGTACTGCTCGAGACCGGGCGTCTGGCCGGCGGCGTCCTCGACCGCCAGAGAGCAGGCGATCTCTGCGGCGCCGCCGCCGTAGACAACGCGGTTGTCGCGAACCAGGTTTCGCACGACGCAGAGGGCGTCGTGCAATGATCGCTTGGCCTCGTCGATGATCTGGGGCGGTGTCAGTTGACGGAAACCCGCAGGAGGGCCATTGCCGGCAGCAAGGGACCCCCCCCAAAAAAAGAAGAAGGAGAGGGAGAGTCATACCATCTTGTTGCTTCCCCTGACGAAGACGGTCACGGCACGAGTGTTGGCGCACTCCTCAATGACCAGCATCTTCTCTCGCGTGGTTCCGAACGTCATTTCCCGGACAATTCCCGCGGAGCCGAGCTTCTCGGGCTTCAGGTCCTCGAATCGCGGCACTATCCTTCCGTTGGTGGCGATGGCGATCAGCTCGATCTCGGGTCCGCCGACCCACCGGACGGCGGGGAGCTGGTTCTGGAGCAGCAGGTGGTTGGCCTCGTCGTCGAAGCCCCACTGGCAGATGGCCAGGTTGGCGCCGGTGTCCTTGATCTGCTGGATCATCTCGACGAACTTGTCCTTCTCGTAGCTCTGCAGCTTCTTGAACTCCTCGACGCTGGTGATGTCGAGGTGGTGCTTGGTCTTGGGCTTGGGGGGCTCGAAGGCACAGGTCAGGATGGCAATCTTGGCGTCCTTGACCTCGGACGGCATCTGGGGGTGGGAGAAGTCCTTGTCGACGATGACACCCTTGACGAGGATGGTGTCCTCCAGGGCACCTCCGACCTTGCCGTCCACCTTGATCAGCTCGAAGTCGACGTCCCTCCGCTCCAGGTCGGCCACCGAGAGAACCGCATCGACGGCGATCTTGGCGAACTGGTCGTGGGCCTTGGACACGATCTTGCTCCCCAAACTCGTTCGGGCGACCTTGAGCAGGTTCGACGTCTCGTCCTTGGTGAACTCGATGGTGTCCGAGATCCTGTCGAGCTCGGCGACGGCGATCTCGCAGGCTTGGTCGTAGCCGTCAGCAATGCGGATGGGGTGGATGCCCTTGTCGATGAGCTCGGCGGCCTGCTCCAGCAGGGCACCGGCGAGGACGACGACACCGGTGGTGCCATCACCAATCTCCTCGTCTTGTGATTTCGAGAGCTCGACGAGGAGCTTGGCCACGTGGTTGCTGACCTCCATCTGTTGCAGGATGGTGGCACCATCGTTGGTGACGGTGATGTCTCCGTCCGGGGATATCAGGATCTTGTCGAGACCGCGGGGGCCGAGCGATGTCTTGACGATGTTGGCGACCGTTCGGGCGGCGAGGATGTGGGACTTGACGGCTTCGTTTCCGAACTGCCGCTTCTTCTTTCCTTGACTTGGGCAGCTGTCAGACTCTGCAGCCCCTCGCACGACAACTTCTGGCAACTCGATGACGGGCGAGCGCTCCACTCACTCTCTGACCACGATGAAGGGACGGCCCTGCTCGTCCTTGACCACCGTGGCTAATTTCCCGGACCCAACATTAGTCGCGACTCGTCATCGTGAGAGTTATCGAGCTGAATTACCGTTCGACACGTCCAGATCTACCAAGCCCCGCCTGTTAGTAGCTGACTCTTGCTTCTGAGCTACCAGTGTAGCTGATGGCTCGAGGGGCTCGCCCCCTGGGACTTCTTACTCAACGACATCTTGGTGTTTGGGCCTGGCCGCCGCGCAATTGTATCAAAAGGGGGGGTAAATGGAGAAGATCAAGAGAAACCACAGTCAAGGCAGTGATGTGGAAAAATAGATGACACAATGGGAATACCCCTGATCGCGAGACTAGGAGCACAGCTTCGATGTCTTCCGCGGTTGTGCCCGAAATTTTGGTGATCTGAAGGGGGGGGGTCGCCGGCTCCATCATCCATGCCTCCCAAGGCTCGCACCACCACGGACGACGGCGGGTGCGGGAAAAGTAAAACTCCGATTCGGCATGCATGTACCCCGCCATGGCCTAAGCTTTTGCCCCTCCATGATTGATCGATCTATGATGGACTCTAGGGTATGTGGGCGCCGGCCATCCAGCTATGTCCAGCGCTGGACTTCAAGCTCAAGCCGTGCTGGATTCGATGAGGCGTGACGCGGAAGCAGTAGAGCCTTTTTGCAGCTTTCAACCACCCGTGTCTTGTGACATCTCGAGCTGGACAACACTTCTACCCCCAGCTCAGCATCTTGGATTTTTGCTGCGACCAGCTGTGAGTGCGTCCAAAGTCCCTTTTCATTTTTCAAGTTCTTCCCTCTCAAACACAGCTTCTCGACCTCTTCCTTAGCTGACCTGGATACATACGTCATCCAAAGCTCGCAACTGCCTGCCTAGATGGCCCCAAACATGGACTACGACGAGGATGATTTCGTCGATCAGTACGACGATGACAACTTCGAGGCGGAGGAGGGAGGCGACGAGCTCAGCCCCGAGGACAGAATCGCCATGGACAACGGCGTGAGGGGAGTCCGCAGCGCGCTCGGCACAGAGGCCAACAAGGTCACCTTGAAACAAATAGAAGAGGCGCTCTGGCACTACTACTACGACGTCGACAAATCCGTCGTCTACCTCACCAAGACATTCATCGCACCGGCGCCGAAGCCGACTCCCAAGGCGACACCGAAGAAGACATCAGAAGGTAAGATTGGTGCGTTCAATTTTGCGGAGGAAGCCCACAGAGGCCTCGGAGCAGACCCTGGACCCTCGACGCGCCGCGGACCTCTCGACACCCTGCCGCCGACAACATCCCTCGCGCCTCCGGGAAGACCCAAGATGTCCTCTGCCGCCTTCTTCTCTGATATGCCGTGGTTGAATATCCCCGAGGACCGGAAGACGACGTTCGTCGAGCCACCGCGCCTCCCGGGTGGCCTGCTCGGGGGCAGCGGGGCACCCCCGAAAATGTCGAAACTTCAGGCTTTGGCGGCGGCACGGAAGAAAAAGAACGAGGAGAAGAGGGATACGGAGAAGCTTCCGCAGACAGAAACAGCAATCGTCGATCCGTCGCAGTCGGCTCCAAAAGACCACGCCAGTGGAAAGTTGTTCTCCCTCCGGTCGAAAGCACAAGAGTCAAAAGTTAAGGAGGCTTCTAGCTCCTCTTTGACCACGTCCGCGTTGCACAAGGATTCACCACGAGCGCACAAATTGCTGCGACAGGATCATCCCGAGGCCCTCGACGGGTCCTCCGACCCTGCTCCTCTAGGCGAACCCCTGCCTGAAGCCAGAGTAGAAGCACCGGTCTCTCACCAGCAGCATGCCCCTTCGGCATTCGCCCAATCGCTCTTCGGGTCTGCTCCAGAGGCACACAGGACACAGAGACAAGATGTTTTTGCAATGCCTTACACCACATCCTCCTCCTCCTTTGTTTTCGCCACGGCATTCTCAGAGCCAAGCCCAGACGACATTGTGCTCGCAGCTCAGGCGAAAGGTTCGAATTTTGCCAGGGCAAAATAATGGGCTAATTCTAATGTTTTCTCCCCAGCCGGAAAAAAGACCCCAGCTACGCCCAAGACGACCACAAAGAAGGCGGAAAAGAGCGAGGACAAGAAAGGCAGCGATATGACAGGCAGCATATCCAGTCTGAAGATCTCGGACGCGCCCCCGCCGAAAAGCAAAGGGCTAGATGTTTTGAAGGAATTCGAGCAAAGCACCAAGAAGAAGACGGCGAGTTTTGTCGTTGTCGGTAAGCTGTCACGAGATTGCCGCTAGATTATTGGATCGAGGTCTGATATGATTCATTTAGGGCATGTCGATGCTGGGAAAAGCACGTTGATGGGCCGGCTCTTACTGGAACTGAAGATTGTCGAGGAGCGGACAGTCGACAAGTACCGGAGACAGGCCGAGAAAACCGGCAAGCAGTCCTTTGCCTTGGCGTGGGTCATGGACCAGCGAAGCGAAGAGCGAGAGCGAGGCGTCACGATCGACATCGCGACCAATCACTTTGAGACCGAGACGACGAAATTCACCATCCTCGACGCGCCTGGCCACCGGGACTTTGTTCCCAACATGATCGCCGGCGCCAGTCAGGCAGACTTTGCAATCCTGGTCATCGACGCCAACACCGGCGCGTATGAGAAAGGCTTGAAGGGGCAGACCAGGGAGCACGTCCTCCTTCTACGCAGCCTGGGGGTCCAGCGACTGATCATCGCCGTTAACAAGCTCGATATGGTCGGCTGGTCAAAGGAGCGATTTCAAGACATCTCCGAGGAGGTCTCGGGCTTCTTGAGCGGCCTCGGGTTTCAGGGCAAGTTCGTCACTTTTGTTCCCATTTCCGGCCTGAATGGAGACAACATCGTGCGACGATCGAAAGATGAGGCCGTTCAGTGGTATGGCTCCGGGCCGACTCTGATAGAGGCGTTGGAAGCTTCCGGGGCGTCCACGGTTCGGTCGTTGAAGAAGCCCTTCAGGATGGCCATCTCGGAGGTCTTCCGCTCCCAGCAAGGAGTGGCGACGCTTGCCGGCCGCATCGACTCGGGGACGATCCAGATCGGGGATGTTGTCATCGTGCAGCCCAGCGGAGAGTCGGCCTACATCAAGTCCATCGTCTTGGACACGGAAGCGCAGGAATGGGCTGTGGCCGGGCAGAACGTGAACCTTGCCCTGTCGGATATCGACCCCATCCACATCCGGATCGGCGACATTCTCTGCCATGCGACAGATCCCATCAGCGTCGGGGACACGTTCACGATGAAGGCCATGGCGTTTGATCACCTGATGCCGATGCCGGTAGACCTTCACCGGGGTCGACTACACGCAGCCGGGCAGATCCAATCCATGGCAGCGACGTTGGACAAGGCTACAGGCCAGGTCGTCAAGAAGAAGCCGAGGGTAGTCCAACCCGGAGAAGTTGCTCGGATCGTCATCAAGTTGGAGGCCAAGGTGCCTCTGGAGGCTGGACAGCGGGTCGTGGTGAGGAGTGGAGGCGAAACGATTGCGGCTGGCTTGTTAGAATGAAGAATGGTGGTCGTTCCTTGGACGGATCTGCACCGCCTTTGACCGTTTATTGGCTCCTCGACGTGGAAACTTTGAATCCTCCTCGGGGATGTGAGCTGATTTGATGTCCCATGATCGCATTTGAGGGGCCTGATTTAGCATCGACTGTGGCTATGGTGCATGGAGCTACTGCCACTTCCCGGGCTGCACGATATTGGATGCATCGTTGGGCGTTCACGGGGAACGCCTGATGCACCATGCACGTTCGAACTATGTACGGGCTCTGGCCCGTATCTGCAAGGCTATAAGTTAGCAGTTCGCCCAACTTCTTGCCGGGCCTTCCTCCAGGAATCAAAGCGCAATCTGTCATTCACGTCCTTCTATCATACGAAGTCTCCGCGTCCCGTCATGACGGTTTCCCACACTGCCACATCTTTCCGGCGATATCCTGGGCCGCCTCTACCAAGTGCGAGCCATATCCGGCTCGTATTGCTTCAGCCTGGCACTCATGATTCTCCAATTGTCTGCGAGCTGGTGATAGCAGACCTCAGCTCGGTACCGCCATACGATGCACTGTCATATACATGGGGCGACCCTTTGAACCGCCAGGCCATCTTCATCAAGGCCGAGAAGTCTGAAGACCGATCAGCGGAGGGGGGGCCAAAGGAGCGACAGGAGGAGGAGGAGGAGCTCGAAGAGTTCGAGGCGACGAGGAATTGCGTCTCTGCTTTGCGTCGCCTGCGGCTCGAGGACGCGCCCCGGACTCTCTGGATCGATGCGCTGGGGATCGACCAGTCGAACGACGAGGAGCGCAGCCACCAGGTCTCCCTCATGTCGCAGATCTACATGAAATCGGCAGGCGTGGTGATTTACCTGGGCGAATCGGACGCGGACAGCGACCTCGCGATCGCGGCAATTAGGGACGTCGACGACCCCAGCCCGGAGACCACGTCCATGAGCCACGCGCGGTCCGACGGCCTCATCAAAGCGCTCGAGGCCTTCTTCCGCCGGCCGTGGTTCACGAGGGTGTGGGTGATCCAGGAGGCCGTGCTGTCGGGGCGCGGCACGGCATACTGCGGGGCGCAGGTCATCGAGTGGTCCGCGATCCGCAACTTCCACGAATGGGCCACAAGCACGCGATGGGTGCCAAGCCTCCCGTTTGTCGCGTCCACGTCCAAGGACCGGCTCGTCAAGGAGACGTTCGAGACGTCCATGCTGAACGCGCTGCTCAGGACGAGGCACTGCGAGGCTACGGACCCGCGCGACAAGGTGTACAGCCTGCTGCCCCTGCTGCACTCGTTCGACGAGCAGCTTGGCATCGCGCCGCGGTACGGCGACCCGGTCGCCAAGGTGTACACGGACTGCGCGGCGGCTCTCGTCGGCCGGCTCGGGTACGAGGTGCTGCACGCTGTTCAGGGAGGAGATGCGCAGGGAGTGCCGGGCCTGCCGTCGTGGGTGCCGGACTGGAGCGTGCCGCAGCGGCGACGGGTCATCGGGGCGCGCGGCAACGTTGGGCGCGAAAACTTCTGGGAGCACCACAAGCGGGTCGAGGCACCGCACAGGCCTACCGTTTTGGAGACGCCCGCGTCCTCGGGGGATGGGCAAAGTGGAGTGCCGGGCCGGTCTCTGCGCGTTGCCGGTTTCTCGGCGGGCAGGATCCGGTCGCTCGGGTCTGCGTACTTTGCGGGCAGGGGCCAGCTGCCCCTGAAGGAGTGGGAGGACCTCATCCCGGAGGACCGCACGAAAAACTGGCTCCTCGACAAGACGTTCTACATGGTCCTCGTGTCCGACTGCTTCGCGTATCCGTCGGCGATCCGCATGTTTCTGGAGAAGGAGCGGCAGTTCAACTCGGAGGAGACAACGGGCGACAGCGACGACGACGACGACGACGACGAGGAGGAGGAGGAGGAGGAGAAGGAGGAGAAGGCCGGCTCCGATCTGAGCTGGATACGAAAATTGCAGAACCTGGACAGGGAATGGGGCGGCGGCGGAGGCTGCGGCGACAAGGCCGAGCTGAGCTGGGAGCGAAGGGTGCACAGGATGACGGTGGAGCGGGGCGGCGGCAATGAGAACTACGTGCTGCCGTTTGGGGAGATCCCCTTCTCCCAGGCGGGCAAGTGGTTGGTGCCGAGCTACGCGGTGTACGTGCAGCTGGTGCTGAGGAACTGCCACTCGCGGCGGTTCTTCGTGACGGATAGGGGGTGGATGGGGCTTGCGCCGGCGGAGGCGCGGGAGGGGGACGAGCTGTTTATGTGCGTCGGGGCGGACACGACGTTTGCGATGCGGGAGTGCGGGGGGGATGATGGGCGGGGGGATGGTGTGAGGCGGTTCCGGCTCTTGGGGGAGTGCTTCATGGAGGTGGGCGCGTGGAAGCAGATTGAGGGCGTGGATGGGATTGAGGTTGTTGACATTGTGTGAGGAAGCCCCTGAAGAGGACAGATGTCATGATCCTGGGGATGAAGGGTCAGGTGGTCCCGGGATGGAAGCCAAGATACCCGATGAAGAGGACAGATCTGTACATATGTCATGCATGGCCTAGGTGTGGTGAAGATGCAAGTTGTCCATAGAGTCATGACGATGCTCAAGGGTCTCCCTCAGCAGCATCAACATCCGAAAGAAGACCCAGGCACCGGCAGACACTGTACGGACCGGCGGCGCGGCGTCTCCTTGGCCGGCCAGCACAGCGCAAGCCACACAGTGCCGGCGCGGTGACCGGAAGCGCCTCAATCAAGCGCCGTCGACGGGCAGCCCGGGTACTCAATCGGTACTTGGTCGGTACTTGGTCTGGACATGGGGAACCCCCCCCCTGTCACGTGGGGCCATTCGCACAAGGGGATCCACTGCATCAATGGAGTGCCGGTTGCAGGCCCGAGCTCTGCAGCCTGGCATATCCCGAACGTGCGGCCCAAGTATGGCCCAAGTACCCCCGAGCCCGCGCGGCGCCAACAACTAAATTGTTCCAATTAATTGATCAATTGAAATCTGGCCTTTTCAGCGGCTTCTGGACACCTCGACGTCTTTCCAATCGAGTAGAGGCAACCTGGCCATTTCATAAGGAGGGACGACCCTTTTGGACTTCATTCTTTTTATTTTATTTTTTTCCCACCCTTCCTCCCTCTTCCTTTTTTTTTTCTTCCTTTCTTTCTTTCTTTTCCTCCGCAAAGGCTTGAGGATTAGGAAGACCTCGTTGCGTTCAAGGGCCATCACCAGCAGAGGCTCCCTTGCCATTGAATCGATTTTTCTGTTTCCCTCTATCACCGCTCACAGAGCAAACGAAATCCCCCCGCCATGGCTCGTTCGCGGAGCACGCTGGCCTTGGGGCTGGGCCTGCTCTGTTGGATCACCCTCCTCTTCGCCCCTCTGGCCTTTGTCCAGACCGCGAGAGCAGAGGTTGCTGACGACAGAGACAACTACGGCACCGTCATTGGTATTGTAAGTGGTGGTGATGTTTCCTTGGCCCCTCTTCTTCTTCCCCTCTACCCCGCGCCAGACCCCGGATCATGATCATGATCAGCATCAGCATCAGCATCAGCATCAGCATCAGCAGACTGACCGTGCGAAACAACCCAACAGGATCTGGGAACGACATACTCTTGCGTCGGTGCGATGCAAAAGGGCAAGGTCGAAATCTTCGTCAACGATCAGGGTAACCGAATCACTCCCTCCTACGTCGCCTTCACCGACGAAGAGCGCCTGGTCGGCGACTCCGCCAAGAACCAGGCCGCGAGCAACCCCACCAACACCATCTTCGATGTCAAGTACGTTTGGGCGAGATTCCCCGAGACCCTCCTCACTAGTACCTCTTGATATATATCCTCGCGAGGCCTGCAGAGGCCAAAATTTGGGCGCATTATTCAGGTGCTGACAACTCATCTCCCCCTCCCCCCACAGGCGATTGATCGGTCGTAAGTTCAACGACAAGGACCTCCAGAACGACATCAAGCACTTCCCCTACGAGGTCGTCAACAAGGATGGCAAGCCCATTGTCCAGGTCAAGGTCCACGGCGAGAGCAAGCGATTCACCCCCGAGGAGGTCTCCGCCATGATTCTTGGAAAGATGAAGGAGGTTGCCGAGTCCTACCTGGGCAAGAAGGTCACCCACGCCGTCGTCACCGTCCCCGCCTACTTCAACGTGAGTTCCATCCAATTGAGCGCTCCTTTCCGACTTTTCGTCGCCGTTTTCTTTGCCAATGCTGACTCTCTTCCAGGACAACCAACGCCAGGCCACCAAGGATGCCGGCACCATCGCCGGCCTCAACGTCCTCCGAGTCGTCAACGAGCCCACCGCGGCCGCCATCGCCTACGGCCTGGACAAGACCGACGGCGAGCGCCAGATCATTGTCTACGATCTCGGTGGTGGTACTTTCGATGTCTCTCTTCTCTCCATCGACAAGGGCGTTTTCGAGGTCCTGGCCACCGCCGGTGACACCCACCTCGGTGGTGAGGACTTCGACCAGCGTGTCATCAACCACTTCGCCAAGGCCTACAACAAGAAGCACGGCGTCGACGTCACCAAGGACCTCAAGGCCATGGGCAAGCTGAAGCGCGAGGCCGAGAAGGCCAAGCGGACCCTTTCTTCTCAGATGAGCACCCGCATCGAGATCGAGGCCTTCCACAGCGGCAACGACTTCTCCGAGACCCTCACCCGCGCCAAGTTCGAGGAGCTCAACATGGACCTCTTCAAGAAGACCCTGAAGCCCGTTGAGAAGGTCCTCAAGGACGCCAACGTCAAGAAGACCGAGATCGACGACATCGTCCTCGTCGGCGGTTCCACCCGTATCCCCAAGGTCCAGCTCCTCATCGAGGAGTTCTTTAGCGGCAAGAAGGCCTCCAAGGGCATCAACCCCGACGAGGCCGTCGCTTTCGGTGCCGCCGTTCAGGCTGGTGTTCTCTCCGGTGAGGAGGGAACCGACGACATCGTCCTCATGGATGTCAACGCCCTCACCCTCGGTATCGAGACCACCGGCGGCGTCATGACCAAGCTGATCCCCCGCAACACCCCTATCCCCACCCGCAAGAGCCAGATCTTCTCGACCGCCGCCGACAACCAGCCTGTCGTCCTGATCCAGGTCTTCGAGGGCGAGCGCTCCATGACCAAGGACAACAACCTCCTCGGCAAGTTCGAGCTCACCGGCATCCCCCCCGCGCCCCGCGGTGTCCCCCAGATCGAGGTCTCCTTCGAGCTCGACGCCAACGGAATCCTCAAGGTCTCCGCCCACGACAAGGGCACCGGCAAGCAGGAGTCCATCACCATCACCAACGACAAGGGCCGTCTCACCCAGGAGGAGATTGACCGCATGGTCGCCGAGGCCGAGAAGTACGCCGATGAGGACAAGGCCACCCGCGAGCGCATTGAGTCCCGCAACGGCCTTGAGAACTACGCTTTCAACCTCAAGAACCAGGCCAACGACGAGGAGGGCCTCGGCGGCAAGATTGACGAGGAGGAGAAGGAGACTGTAAGTTGACGCCCAGACCGCCCCACCCCCCCCCCCCTCCCGCTCTGTCCTTATCTTTTGTTCCTTTTTGTTCTTTCATTTATATTTAGGTCTCTTGTACTTCTCATGTTGTTGTTCACGCTCTGTCGACCTGTTACGCTGTATGGTCTTGCAGTGCAGCACCTCGAGCTCTGTGGCGGTGTGAGTGCGTGGTCAGGAG
>NIGB01000005.1:598374-611455 GCA_003055145.1 Escovopsis weberi
CCCTTCTCTCCCCAAAGGAACACCTCAATGACCATCACCGAACCTCCCGCCACTAACTTTCCTCCCCCTTCCCCAGGACTCCCGGCCGTACACCCTCGCCGACGAGCTCTGGTCCATCGGCTCCGTGGTCCTGACCATGATGACGGGCCAGAAGACGCTCCTCGCGTGCGCGCTCAACTGCTGCCACGTCACGACGTGCGCCGAGGGCGGCTGCCTCGAGGCGCTCGCCGCCCGCCAGGGCTGCGCGTGCTCCCTCGGCGGGTGCGCCCACCTGCCAGCCCCGTCGTCGGCGTTCCCGAGCTCGACCCGGTCCTGCGCGCACAACGCGCCGTGCGTGCCCGAGCGGCCCGTCGACCCGGCGTGCCACGAGCCCGTCGTCAACATCGACAGCCTGCTCGCGCGCGCGCGGTACACGCGGCGCCTGCGCAAGGCCGTCAAGGACCTGCTCAGCTGCCACCCCGCGAACCGGGGCTGGGTGTCCAAGGTCCTTCCGTGGACAAAGCGGGTGCTGGAGCTGTATCGGGGCTGGAAGGAGGGCACCGAGGAGGGCCAGGGCTACAGGGACATCGAGGACGACATGGCGGGTCGGTGGGAGGCCGCGATGGAGGAGAGGAGGAGGGGGAGGAGCGGGGGGGTCCACGCAGCCTAGCCAAGCTTGCCCAGTGTTTTCTTTGATTTTGTGCTCTCTTCATTCCCTACTTGACTGCGTGTGTCCTCATCACAGCCCGTTTGGCGTTCGGACTGTTCCTACTACTCCTACTACAGATAGCACGTGCCCGACCCTCGTACACATATAAGATTAGATGGCGTACTTGTCGCTGTACCTGGGGTTCTGGAGGACCTCGACCCAGTACCCATCCGGGTCCTGGAAGTAGGCAATCTTGTGATACCCGCCCTCGTTGAGCCTCTTGGTCCAAGTGACGCCCAGCGCCTCGAGCCGCGCAATCGCCGCATCCAGGTCGTCCACCGAGATGCCTGCCCACGACGATCAGCCACCAGACTGCCGCAATTCTCCGACGAAAGAAGAAGAAATCAAATGAATCGCTCGACAACATCAAACACAGAACAGGGAGACTCACAGATGTGCCCGTAGCCGACGGGGTCCTCGTTGCCGCTGTGGTAGCGGAACGCCTCGTCCTTCTCCGTGCCGTAGTTCCACGTCAGCTCGAGGAAGCCCTCTGCGCGGGCGGTCGCGGGCGTGCGCGTGCCCTGGACGAGGTCCTTGCCGCCCGGGTAGCAGAGGAAGTAGAGGTTGAAGCCGGCGGCCTCCTGCTCGAGGGTGTACATGTGCGTCATGCCGAGCACGTCGCGGTACCACGCGAGCGACCTCTGCGCGTCCTTGACCCTGACCATGGTGTGGTTCTGCGGCGCGCGAGCTCGTCAGCAATCATGATGCCCGTCAATGTCCTCATGATGATACTACTCCGTATTTCTTGGAGGTGGAATAAGATTGGAGAGCTTCACCATGCGGTACGTCGCCAGGTCGGTCGTCGTGACGCCCTCGGTCTCCTCGAGCGCCTTCTGCCCGATGATCTCGACCCAGTACCCGTCCGGGTCGAGCGCGAACGCGATGTTGCGCATGCGCCCGTCGCTGAGCCGCTTCTGGAAGCGGTACCCAGCGGCCTCGATGCGCGCGCACGCCGCCTGCAGGTTGTCGACCGAGATGCAGACGTGCCCGAACCCGCGGTGCGGCTCGGCGTTGCCCGTGTTGGCGACGAAGCCGGAGTCGGGCGCCTCGGTGCCGTAGTTGTGCGTCAGCTCGATGGCGCCCTCGCGGTCCTGCCACGCGGCGCCGTGGGAGGCCGCGCCGGGCTGGTCGTAGCCGATGATGTAGAGGTCCGTCTTGGCCTCGGGGAAGGTCAGCGTCCTAAGGAGGCTCATGCCGATGAACTCGTAGAATTTCACTGCCGGCGGGAGATGTGAGCACAGGTATAGTACTACCCAGCCCAGTAGTATCTACTGAGGGGCCTTGAGGGGGGGCATCGGGACTGACGGGATTCCTTGGGGTCCTTGACCCGAAGCCTGGAGGGCGTCAGCTGTGGAAGCGAGCAGCGGTGGTCACTGGTATGACTGACATTGTGTGGTTCAACTTGTACGTGTTGGTGTCCGTCGTGGTCGCCATGGCTGAGAGATATCGTCGTCTTTCCTGTGACGGGTAGTTTCCAGTAATGATCCAATCTGCAGCGTCCAGTCGCAGTCGTCAGTTCAAAAGTTGATCCTCTTGATCTTGGTGATGATGGTGTTGATGTTCAGATGAAGAAGAGGTGAGCGACGAGGACTTCCATCTCTAATGTATCCACGGATTTATCCTATCGCATTGATCCATGCTCGCGTGATGCGGGGCTCGTGCGAACAGGTTACAGGACCAGGGGCAGCACAAACCCGGGACGGCGGGCCTGGCCATTCGCATTTGCATTCGCAGCCGCGACGCCGAAGCCCGCGGGAGGGCCCATCCCTGCCGCGCTGTTCTCGAGAGCAGCATCTCCGGGATGCGTACGCGGATCTGGATCTGGATCTACCGGTGATCGTGCTCGTCCGCGGGCGTATCCAGAGTCTGCCCCGAGCACGTGTGTACCGAAAGGTGTGGGTGCTCGGAATAGATTGATCGGGTTGAAATGATGGATCGTCACGTCCGGAGCTGTCGGGGTTGCTTACATGGGGTTACGTGTTCTCTTTTCAATGAGAGATTTACTGATGATCCGTCGTCAGCTAGAAAAATAGACGCGGTTGATGGTTTCAAAAGAAATCCAAAAGACAAAAGTACATGTAAGCATCAATCAATCAATCAATCAATCAATCAATCAATCAATCAATCAATCAATCGAATGCTGCATAGCCTCACAGCTCGTCCGCAAAAGTTGTCCGGATTCCGTAGATTATTAAATACAACTCCGTGATCCATACTCCACACTCCATTTGAGACGAGCGCTTCGGCATCATCGCGGCGTCATGCTCGGCATCCTTTCAGCCGGCCGGGACGACGCCGCGGGCCGTCATAGCCGCGGCAGCAGACGCATTGATAGATATTGATGGATGTACTCATACTCGTAAAGGCCGGCGGGGCTCTAGCTCCATCCTCTTTCATCATCATAAAGGCACCTGGAATGGGCAGAGAAGACGTGCTGCATGATGCTTTGATCTCATCTACATACTATTGATGTATGTCCTATTACAGCTGCCCAGCTGCCCTCGCGGGCTCATCCATCCCTCGCAAAAAGATCCATCCATCCATCCATGCCATCAATCAACGCTATCAATGTGCCAGTGATAGCCATCATGCATCGCTCGTGTCCATCTATCCCCAAATATATATATATATATATATATATATATATATATATATACCCGCCCGCCGCCCACTCTCCCGCCGCTTGCTTCATCCTTGATGCAATCTAAGTCTTTGTCCGGTCCTGCCCTGCCCTGCCCTGCCCTGCCCTGCCCTGGCCTGGCCTGTCCTGTCCTGTCCTGTTTCGACGGAGAAGAGAAAAGAATTCAAAAGTTGGTTTAGTACCCAAGAGACAATGACACAATATCCATCGTCCAGCGACGGCGCCCCTCAATCAATAGGTAGCCCTGTTGTCTCTATCATCCGGGGAGTAAAGAGTAGATCATGCTCTAACCCGCAAGATTGTGAATGCTGAGGACATGGTCAATCATCCATCCTGGCTTGAACACACACCATCTTTAGGACTCACTTGATATCTTGGCAATGCTCCGGGCTCTTCAGGCCGTTATGGGTCACGTTGCCGTTGTCTGGTGTCGCTTGGCCGGCCGAGACGTTGACGGGCCCGCCGTTCATCAGCGAGCCTCGCTTCTTCTTCTTGCCTCGAAGTTCGCGCAGATGCTCGAAATATCCCTCGGGCACCTCGGTGACGTATTCTCCCGAGAACACTCCCACCTCGAAGCCCTGGACCTCGCTCTTGCTCTCGACCGCCTCAATGCAGGCCGCCGTCATGTCCTCCAAGTCTTGGAAGACAATCGCATCGGCATTGATGTGCTGCGCGATCTCTTCAGTCGTTCTCTGGTATGCAACCAGCTCTGATTTCCAATTAGCATTTGGCGTTGGTCAGAATGATGAGGGTGGACGGGGATGATCTCACCAGCAGGATCCGCGAGGTCGATACCGTACTGAAAACGGGTCAGTGCCATTGCAACCAAGGCCGGTAAGGCGGGCCAGAGATATCCAACGGAATCTCGCCTGCGTCGACACAGGTCTCAAGGTCTCAAACTCACAATATGAGGGTTCTTGATCTCGGGAGAGCATGAGACAACGACGACGCGAACAGCCCCGGCTTCCCTGGCCATTTGGACCTGGACCTCAAAGTCAGCACCTCCTGTACGGGGAATATAGCACCCTCAATCTTTTCTCGACAAGTCGACAAGAAGTCCGAGCACTCACAATTTCTCGCGAGGTCGTCCCCCTGACGATCGAGTCATCTACTATGCAGACGCTTTTGCCTTTGAACTCGGATTCGATAGGAGACAGCTTCCGGCGAACGCCCTTCTTCCGCGCATCTTGGCCGGGAAGAATGAACGTGCGATAAACTAAAAAAAAAAAAAAGGATGAGCATCTAAGCGCATGCAAAAGAGCTCAATAATTGATCCGGCGCACCATATCTGTTCTTGACGAAAGCGAGGGAAAAGTCGATGCCGAGGCAGCTTGCGAGAGTGGCTGCGGCGGTGCTGGATGTCTGCGAGGGGCGTCAGTGGAACTGCCCCTTCTTTAAGTCTGCGTCGACCATGGAGAAACAGCGTGGGGCTCGATATACCTCGGGAACGGGAATGACTTGACGAGCCGAGTGTTAGCTAAATGGAAAATCAGGGATGGGCCACGTTTTGGGAAGTCCGTACCAACGTCAATACCGCGAATGCCCTCCTCGCCCAAGGTCTGCCTCAGCTTCTTGGCCAGCTTGGCTCCCATGTTCTGTCGGCTTCGGTGAACGGAGATGCCGTCAATGGTCGAATCCGGCCGGCTGAAGTAGACAAACTCGAACGCATCTGGTGTGTACGATCTCTTCTCCACGATCTGGCGGAAGTGGACGACGCCGCCTTTCTCGATAAAGACGGCTTGTCCGGGGAGGATGTCGATGATGTCGGTGAATCCGAGCTGTCTCAAGGCAATCGACTCCGAGGCAAGGAAGTAGTCTTTCGCGCCCTCGAGGGTCTGGGACGGTCGCGATCCGAGACAAAGGGGTCGAATCCCGTTGGCATCCCTGCCATGAGCGAGTCAGCACCGGGCAAGTTTGTCGAGATGAGCGACCCTACCTGAAGCCGAGAATGCCAAAGCCCGTAACCATCGCTGTGCATGCGAAGCCGCCGATGCACTTGTTGTAGACATCTCGAAGTGCGACAAAAATGTCATTGGTGTTGACCCTGGGTTTTCCTAGCTCATTGAGCGCATTGGCGAAGATGTTGAGGCTGCACGACTCGATCAGCACACGCGCAAGAAGAAGAGGTGGTCGTATCAGAGTCGGACGGCGACTCACAGAAGCTCAGAGTCGGAGTCGGAGTTCACGTGTCGGCGGGCCTCGGTGTCAAGGAACTCTCGGAGATAGTCTGAGTTGATGAGGTTGCCGTTGACGGAGATGGACACTCCGTAGGGACTGTTGATGTAGAAAGGCTGGGCTTCGGATCTGGCGTCGGCGAATCGTCAGCAAAACCCCCTGCCTCCCCAAAATTGTTGCATCTCCATGGTAGGGTGCGACCCCGAGGACGTGTATTTACGCGGAAGAGCTGCCGGCGGTGGGATAACGCAGATGAGCGATGCCGCACCACCCGGGCAAGTTGTTGATCAGGGCATTGCCGTCGGCGAAGTGACTAAACACCTTCTGCGCCATGCCGTTGGCCTTGCACTGGTACACGCGGCCGCCATGGCAGACAGAGATGCCCGCGGCATCCTGTCCTCGATGCTGCAAGTAGAAGAGACTCTCGTGAAGGTCGACGGCCGCGGTCGTGGCCTTGGGGTCGCCGAGCTGCAGAGGTGTACATTTAGCATGACGGCCGGTCCGACAGCGGAGGAGTGGGGGGGGGAGTAGGGCCGGGAGAGAGAGAGAGAGGAAGGGGGTATGATCAAAGGTATTCAATATCAGGATACAGGTACGAGATTGAGGGGAGGAGACGAACCAGCACTCCTGCAACACCACACATTCTGGCGCAATGAATCAGTGACGAACCTGGGAAGCGACCGTTTCTACGGATGGAGCAGCGAGAGTTGGGTCAAAGGCGGAAACGGCGCAGCGCAGCGATGCGATTTTGAAGGGAAATTTTTTTATCGCGCGGTGCGAATCGGCATAGACAGGGCGGGGGGGATGACCACATCCATCAGGACGGAGGCCGAGGGCGTGGAGGGGTCTAGTACTCGAAGCAGCTCAGCGTGCTGCCCCGCGCTGTCGGTACCGGTAAGTGCGCCGCCCGCGTCAGTACGAGTATGTACTGTATGTACGAGTAGTAGTATTAGTCTGGGATCGTCTATATTAGTCTGGGTTCTGGAATGCGGCCAGGGGGATCATGCAGCGCCTACCCCTGTGCCAAGGATGGCGATGATGGTGATGATGATGACGAGGATGGTGCATGTGGTGATGCGTCAAAGCTCGCGGGAGCATCATATTTTGGTGGTGGTTGGAGGCCGATCCCTCGCCCTGCCGCGAGGGCGTCACGACCGGCTGTCGTGCCTTCCCAGAGTGATGATCCGATGCGATGATCAATCATTGATGGATCGGCCGGCATGCAAGAGCGACCTGGCCGGCGCCTGCCGCAGCGCCCGACGTCTGTGTCCGCTCCTTCCTGTGCAACGTTAATATCCCGGTTGTGGCTCGCACCTTCCAACAAGCACCTCGGAGCACAAACCGGATCATGTGATCGCCCGGTTAGCTCAATCGGTAGAGCGTGAGACTCTTAACACAAGACTCAGGTTCTGTTATCTCAAGGTTGCGGGTTCGACCCCCGCATCGGGCTATTCCTATACGATTCACGAGCGTGTTCTTTTTTTTTCTCTTTCTTTCTTTCTTTTTTTTTTTTTTGAAGGGGTCCTTGGGGTTCTTGAGCCATGACTCCATTTCACAGTCCAAAGGCATATTCCAGTCAAACGCCTTAACGACAGACGCGTCGCGTCTTCTCACGATTCTCACGATTGCTTCGTGAAATCCCGAATCATCGTCTCCTCGGACCCAGACAGAAGACGATTCTCTTCGACGATATATACGTGTTCCCCGTCAACACAGGGGTAGAACACGGGAAAATGTAGAAGCAGAAGATCACGGATCAACCTTTGGAGGGAAACCTCGCCAGATTCCGTTCTGCTTTTGCTCAAGCCTGTGACGAAAAAGGCATTCGCCCGGACAGGAACGCCTTGAACAGCCTGGGAGATGTCGGTGAGTTATCCGCAGCGACAATATCGATTGATTCCATTGACCATGCTATAGCCCTGGAAGACCTTGGTCGGAAGCTGTTGGTCGTGCCTGTGGCCCTATTGGCGCCTCTCGCCGATGCGGACAGCCAAGTATTGGTTGACAGGTTCTTGGAGCTGTCCAGACTGCCGTGGTCTCGAGTCGATTCCCAAATTCGCCCTCTTCTTATCGCCGTCATCGAAAGAGAGCCCGACGGGGAGATCTGGAAAGAAATCTACGCAGCCGCCTCGGAACGCCCTCGCTCGCCAGAGTCATGCGACGATTCAGATACACCACCCGAAATGCAGCGGAGTGCGTACTTCAGCTCATCTGAATGTCGTGCCATCATGGACAAGCACATTGCGGGTAAGCTCGGCTCTGTCCGAGTCGATGTCGATCTTTTCGAGGCTTTCTTTCGACCCATTCCCGGTCTGCACGAAGCAGCTGTCATTGCGTTTGAGGAATGTTGCCGGGACACCGGCAGCGCTCGCTACGACAACAAGCGTTGGAGCAGCTGGCCCACCGATGCGAGGGAGGATCCTGGTCGAACCTGGCTTGGAGAGATGATCGAGTTCCTTGCTAGGACTGTCGCACATATCCTGCCCATCCATCAGCAATGGGGTCACTTATCCTTTTGCCAAGCTCTGCAAAGCGGCCGGGCCGAATGCAAGCTCGACGCAGCACTGGTCAGCAGCTCATTGAAAGGCGTCACGCGTCACTGGGAGCAGGTCCTTGTGCCGATCGGGCTTCAGAGCAATCTATGCCGCGACGGCGTTCAGGCCTGCTACGATTTGGCTTGGTATGTGCTGAAAGTCTTCCAAAACCAGGAGACCCGTCGCTCTGTCCTTGGATTCACGCTCTGCGGATCTATCATGCGCCTCTGGCATTATGATCGCGTTGGAGCTCTCGGCTCACCCCCGATCGATATCCACGAAGACGGGTCAACGTTCGTCTCGGTTATACTTGGGTTTCTCCGCATGGATCGTGAAGCTCTAGGCTTTGACCCCACGATGATGGGGTCCGGCAGGCATAAATACATTGAAGTCGACAAGGATGGTCAGCGTCGACGCCTCGTCATCGAGACGCCATTGATTTGGCCTCGCGGCATTGCCTGCCGAGCAACAGCCTGTTGGAAGGTCCACTTCGAGGACGAACCCGAGACTCGGCTAGTCCTGAAGCAATCGTGGCAGCCCCCTGGGGACACCGAGGACGAATTTCTCCGAGAAGCAACCCGCCAGCTGACCCCGAACGTCGCAAGATACTACCATTCTTGGAATGTCTCTGTGGATGGTGTATTGCAAGACGTGCAGCGAGGCGTCCGAAAGGACTTGGATGAGCTCCAAAGGAAGCCCAGCAACGTGGCAGGCACAAAGCGGACCTCAAGCCAGGCGAATCTTGTTGATTCCAACCCTAAGCGAGAAAAGCTTGACATTCAGGGGCCTACCAACCGATTCCATCAGCGGATCCTTGTGCGAGATGTCGGCAGGCCGTTTTACAAGGCGGCCTCGCCAGCCATACTTCTTGAATGTCTTGCGCAGTGTGTGAGAGGCCACGAAGCACTCTATCTGGCGGGCATCCTCCATCGCGACACCTCCATCAACAACCTCATGCTGAATGAGGATCGCAGCGACCCTGAGTTTCTAGGGTTCCTAGTTGACCTTGATCACGCAATCAGGATCACTCGAACTCAACCCTCAGAGGTTCCAAGCAGGACCGGCACGAAAGTGTTCATGTCATATTCTGTTCTTCAAGGAATGACTCATTGCCTTGAAGATGACCTTGAGTCCATTTTCTGGGTCCTGTTTTGGATTTGCGTTCATTTTGATGACACCGAAAAATCTCTAGTCGTCGAATACTTCGACGATTGGAACTACAAGGTCCCACAAGACTTGGCTGACACCAAGGCCGGTATAATTCAGAGCGCGCAAACCTTCCGTGGAGAAAATCGAAGAACACTGTATGGCGCATCACCGACCGCTCATCCCATGCCTTGATAGGCTGCGGAAAGTCTTGAGCGAATCGGAAGGGCGCAAGAAGAATGATCTGGGGATGTATCGGCGGCGCTTCCAGGAGGCTCTTCGTGTGTCACTGGACGAGCTGAGGCCGGCGGACGAGCCAGCGGACGAGCCAGCGGGCGGGGATAGGGGGCCAGCTTAGCCAGTGGATGATGAAGCAGAGGATGGCATGGTGATTGTCATTTGGGCTTTCGACTCGTCATTCCCTTTGGAGGAGGAAGGATCAAGAGTATCGGCGTGAGGGAGGAGGAAGCGGAGCATCAAGGAGTATCGGGAGTTCGGTGGGTCTGTTACTACTACACACGAGATCAGAATAGATTCATGGCTTTTCCTTGACCGCAGCAAAGGGCCGGATTCACTGCTTTAATGAGGTAGTCCTCTGAGGCGTCGCTTGAATTGAACTCCTCGGGCGCCATGATGCATCAATCCATTCTCATGGCCCAGAGGAACGGACTGGAGAATCTTGGCCAACTACCTTTCCTCGGCTCGAGTGAAGTCATTGAAGCCGGCATATGATGACTTTTAATGCTATGTGGTTCTTCGAAATCTCCAGTTCTAGGGTAGGCAGTAAGGATTGAATTGATTCAATTGATGATTGAATATGTTCCAGCAATGATTTCTCATTACGTCATAAGCGAATCGCCGCGCACAAATCGAAATCGAAATCGAAATCGAAATCGAAGTCGAAACGAAATCAAATTGGCATCGAAATGGATTGTGACATTCAATATTGTCAACCGATGAATCAATCAATGAATCAATCAATCAATGATTCGATCAAGAATCGATCAATCGATCAATCATCCAATCCATCAATCACTTCAGGAAATTCCGAGTACAGTACTAGGTTCGAGCCATGGCGTCTCGACTGCAGCAGATGGCGGAGCTCCTCTACATTAGCAGCTCCAAGTCGTCCAGCAAGACTCCAATGGGATCCAATGAATCTAGTTGATGGATCCATCCACAATGGAATGGGCATCTTCAACTTCCATCAATTAATCCATCCATCCATCCATCCATCCATCCATCCATCCATCCATCCATCCATCCAAAATCCCACAGACTCCGCTCCCCCCGAGCTGCATTGGAGCTTCGGGAGGACTCAGCTAGAAATGTGCCGGTACGGATTACTTGCATGTCGGTAGAGCTCCCAGCGGCCAATGAAGTACTCAATACATTGATCAAACCCGGCCAGTCCATCTTCATTGAATCTTCAAACTTCAAGTGCACCGACTGCCGTCACAGCACGTCTACCAAAAAGTAATGCGCAGATTCTTGATCTTTCCATCATCTCCTACTCTCCGTATCCTGGATCGTCTTCCATCAATTGATCCATCCATCTTCCTCTCTCCTCTTCCATCATCTCACAAACTGAGCCCCCGCCTCCATCTCTCGGTGCCTCTCCAAAATTACCTGTGCCAGCTTCGGCTCTCGGCGATTTCTCTCCCTCCCACAGCCATTGATTGATTGATTGATTGATTGATTGATTGATTGATTGATTGATTGATTGATTGATTGACTGCAGATGCGCATCGACCAGGAACCCTCCGCACTCATGACGAACGCTTCCGCGCCGACCATCTGACAAGACCCCCCACGAGAGCGACGGGACAAAATCCTCGCCAGCGCCGGCCTCGAGCTCGACCTTTCGTCGCCGCCAGCCGGCGCATTGATTGCGCGCCGCTCACAGACCACCCAGTCATCCTCTCGCTCTTCCCAAACTCCTTTCAACTCCTTTCTCGCATCCTCTTTCTGCCGGTCACGTCGCCCTCTCAATCCCCCTCCTCGATCGCGATATATATACCTGTACCTCTCGTACACGCCGGTGCGAACCATTCGAGACATTGTACGAGTACGATGAATCGACCGGGGCACCACCACATTGGCGCGCCTTTCCGCCAGGCGGCCGTCATCGACAGCAATAATGACGTCCGGCAGCATGACACCTCCGGCGTCGTATCCGCTGCTGCCCAAGCCAAGGCACCAATGCCCGCAAGCGCGAGATCACGCTCAATGTCCGAGAGTGGAGGCACGCCGTCCAAGTTGTCGCCCTCCCCACACATCGTCGAGACCTCCGCCAGGGCCTCAAAAGACGACAGCGCCCTCGCGACCGCCGCCGCCTCGAGCTCGAGCCTGTCCCACGCCCACCCGCCCGTCACGCCGCGCCGCCCCAGCTTCACCAGGGGAGGCCTCGGTCTCCAGACGCACGACCCGTCCCGCCAGTTCACGCCCCCGGGGCCCTCCTCCGCCGCCTCCTCCTCCCACGCCGCCATCCGTCCCACCCCCACGCCGCTCTCCCCCAAGCTCGACCACTCGCAAATCTATGCCTCGCCCACCACCCTGCTCCCCCGCCGCTCCAGAGGGCTCGACTTCTCCCGCGCCGCGACGAGCCTCCACCACTCCATCCTCGCCGAGCAGCCCTCCCCCGGGTCGTCGCCTCTTGTCGGCGGGTGGGCCATGAACATCCCCGGGCGCCAGGGAGACTGCGACGGGCCCGAGCAGAGTTCCACCTCGCTGTGGTCCATGATGGGCAACCAGGAGAGGATCAACATGAGCAATTCCCTCGGGAGCAACCACGGCGCCGCTTCCGACATGTCCAGCTCCTCAGACGACGACGACCTCATGGACGAAGACGCCGACGGAGCTTTCGTCACGACGCCGCAAGTCTCCAAGACGGCCACGTCCGGCCAGGGCCCTTCGGGCGCCCCGCTCGACTCCCCGGCCAGGAGCGCTTTCCCGAGCTTCTCGCAGAGACAGCGGCATCGCAAGGTCCCCAAGAAGAAGTCCCGCGGCGGCCCCCTCGGACTAGGGCTGGGCTTCAACCTCTCGACCGCGACGTACTCTCCGACAAACAGCTCGGTGGCCGCCGCGGCGGCCGCGAGAGCGCGACGGGAAAGCATCAGCTGGCAGGCGAATCAGCTCCACATCTCATCCGGTGGTGAAACCGACGAACCCGGTCGACACGCGAGCGATGCCGACGGCCATAATGGGGATTCACGGAGCGTTGTGCGACGAGTAGTCACCCGTCGCGGCAATCTTCTGGTATGTACCACTTGTACATCATTCACCCCCTCCTTTTCCTCTTTCAAGTTTCCAATTCTATTTTTTTTCCCCCTCTAAATCGCCCGCTCACACCCGTTGTAGCCCAAATCAAAAAACTTTGCCCGTATCCGGGCCGCGCTCGCCGAGGAGTGCTCGCCCGCCGAGGCCGACTTCATGAGAGAGGCCGAAATCGTCAAGCAAGTGCGCGAGAGCGACATGGACCTCGAGCCCCGGCACTCCCTGAGCGGACCCTCGGAGCAGGCCCCCGGCGGCACGATCCCCACGGCCCAGTCCTCCCCCAACCTCCTCAGCCACGAGTCGCCCATGGAGGACATCTCCGGGGGCGACGAGGCCATGGGCATGGGCATGGGCGAGCCCGCGCTGGGGGCCCCGGGTCTCGGCAACTTCAAGCAGCAGGTCATCAAGAACTCCAAGGGCAAGAAGTTCTGGGACACCTTCTCCGAGTCGAGCAGCATGGGTGGTGCGAGAACGCCACCCCCGCCGCCGGCCTTCCCCGGCCGGGGGTCCTCATCCGGCATGAGCGAGGACGCGACCATGGAGTCGCCCTCGCTCCAGAGCCACGCCACCTTTCAGGTAACACAGGCGCCCCTCCCTCTTCTCTCTCCCTCCTGCCCCCCC
>NIGB01000005.1:611480-630117 GCA_003055145.1 Escovopsis weberi
CCCCCTTTTTTTTCGCCCCGCCCCCTGCTCGCCGATGTGTTTGTCTGTTCCACAGTCTGTTCCACAGAGTAGGTACTGACCCCGCCGCAGCCGAACCCCCATGGCGCCCCGCCCAGCGCCGCCGAAATCACCCGCAGGATCAACAACAAGCGCCGCCGCGACGACGACTTCGACCCCAGCAGCTTCAAGCGCCGCGCCGTCAGCCCCAGCATGAGCGTCCACGGCTCGCCCGTCATCCAGAGCCCCCTCCAGCGCGACTCCATGTCCTTTGGCTCCCGGCCCGGCAGCACCGGCGGCGACCGCGGCAGCAGCGCCCAGAGCGAGGCCGGCAGCACCGGCGGCGGCGGCGGCGGCGGCACGCCCGCGTTCCCGCCGTCCGGCGCGACAGGCCAGGTGAACAGGAAGGGGCGCGTCGGGCTCCAGGGCATGGTTGACACCAACGACGGCATCATGCGGATGAGCATCGAGTGATGCCCCCCCCTCCAATCCCGCGCAGCCAATCTTTTCTCTTTTGTTTCGTGCTTTTGGATGCGCTTCTGGGTACATATTGGGGAATTTTGGAGTTGGCGGCGGCGGAATACCATACCATTCTTGTTTCGTGAGCATTTTATGGAGTTTAGCTGCTTTTACTCGTCTTCTTTCTGTTTCTTCCTTTCTTCTCCCGTCCCCCCCTTCCCCCCCTTTCCCCTTTCACATCCCAGGCGGGCCCATCTCACCCGCCATCCGACTTGACGAATTGCCCCAAGAGGATAGAGAAGCATATACAAGTCGGGGAGTGAGATCTTGACACTCCATCGAGGAGGCACACGCAGCACAAGGCAGGCACCCTCCCTACCCGAGGCTCGGCTGTTCATAATACAAAGACAAAGATAGAAGTCCCATAATTATAATCATACCCCACGAGGAAGTAGGTAATGAGCTGCATGATCCGGAGGTATCGTCTTCCCAACGCCGCCTCTTCTATTCCACACGCAACGCTTCCCCTCTCGCCACCCCGCATGCAAGCCCCCAAGGCCCTCCGCGATCCAGAGCCAAGCAGAATCAACAAGATGAAGCGCAACCAGACTGAAGATGAAGCACAACTTAGATTGAAGCGAAAACAAAAACTATGATATAGAGCAGTGCCCCTCCCAAAACGCCATGCCAATGTGAAAGAAACGCGCCCGCAAAGAAAATCCATCTCACGCCGCTGTCCTCCAGATCGTTCCATCACACAATCTCCACCCCGCCGTCCCCCGGCACCTTGAGCGTCCCGAGCTTCTCGTCCAGCCTCCTCGCCAGCTCCGCAGCCCTCCTGCGCATCGCCGCGACCGGCCCGCCCCCCGCTCCGTCCGCGCCGCCCGCGCCCGCGC
The DNA here is from genome assembly GCA_003055145.1 of Escovopsis weberi. Taxonomy (NCBI): domain Eukaryota; kingdom Fungi; phylum Ascomycota; class Sordariomycetes; order Hypocreales; family Hypocreaceae; genus Escovopsis; species Escovopsis weberi. Next base: position 612,833 of record NIGB01000005.1, read on the forward strand.
CCGCGGCCCCCGCGCTGATCAAGCTGTCCGCCTCGCTCGGGGACGACCCGCCGACCGAGTGGGCGTGGTGGCTGGCGTAGTGGTGCGCGTCGCCGCCGCCGCCGGTGGTGGTGGTGTTGGTGGTGTTGGTGGTGCTGTCGAGCCCGGGCTCCGCGTTCGCGGGGGGGCCGACGCACACGAAGAGCAGGCCGCACGCGAGGCGCCTGATGACGACGGTCCCGCCGGTGAGCTGGACGGTGATGGTGCCCGGCTGGACGGCGCAGCCGGCGGCCCTTGCGCGGCGCGCGTTCTCCTCATCCCCGTCGTCGTCGTCGTCATCATCATCATCGATGCTGTCGTCGTCGTCGTCGTCGTGGGAGGACGAGGAGTGGTAGTGCCGGTCGCGGTCGGCCGGGGAGGATGGGCGCTCGGGCGTGCGCGAGCCGGGCAGCGCGGAGGGGATCGCGACGGACGAGGAGGTGTGGATTGTGAAGAGCGACGCGGCGACGGTGGCGTGGATGCGCAGGAGGGCGACGGAGAGGGACGCGGCGTGCGCGAGGAGCTTGCCGTGCGGGGTGATGAGCAGGAGCGTCGGGAGCTGGGGGCACTGGTGGGTGTGGAGGAAGGCGCTGAGCCGCTTGGTGAGGAGGAGGGGCGGCGTCGGGGCGTTTGAGATGGACATTGGGTCTGCGGATGGGTGAGGACTCTCTGGCCGGCGGCTGCGGTCGCTGTGCTTTATGACACCTTTACGGAGGAGGACCGCTTTGCGTGGTCGGGGTTCGAAGTCGTGGGAGGAGGATGGCGCGTCGAGGATGGAAGATGGAGGGCAAGCCTGGTGCTCGTGTGGGCTTGAAGAAATATGGATTGATGCTTCCGGACTTCAAGTTGGTGGCTGTCGGGCAATTCGCTCCCAAGAACACGCGAAAGAGCACCGGCTCAAGAGGCAAAGAAAATCAGTCTTCGAGTGCGAGGAAAAGGTCGCCAAATCACATCAGCGAACCGAGAGGATGACATGCAGAATTGAACATGGAAGTTGATCTCAGACTCCTTCGCATACTCGCACGTCGAGGATGCCTACATACATACGGAGTTCGCACTCCGTACCTACTCGTACTACCTCTCCGTACTACTAACTGGCGGAAGAGGGACACGGAGATTTGATAGGATGAAACACGGCTTGTGGCACGTGGATTCCCCGGTCGTGATTGGAGGATAATCGAGCCTTGGCCGCCTAGCCGTTTCGGGCGGTTGGAGATTTCGCTAATCTCCCGCTAGGGAAGGCGCGACGGAGGGAGGACGGCCTGGGCCCTGGGGCTGCAGGTGCCGCGGCCGCTCTTTCCTCGTACTCCGTACTCCGTACTCCGTGCCGGTACTCTCGCACTCCGAGATACCGAGTCTGTAGTCCGTGCTCCGTAAATGCGGATCGGCTCTGATATTGCGGAGGATCAGCAGACCCTCCGCCGGGACGTCATCGTCTTACTCCCGAACGGCCGGGGTCGAAAATACGGAGAGTACGAGTACAGAGTACGGAGTACTCCGAGGTATGTACGGGTCTGATTTCCAGGCGAGTCCGGACCCCTGACTCAAATTCGGCACATCGTCACCTCCTCCATCATCCTTGCTCGAGCCATTGAGCCATCGACACCCTCGAAGAAAAAAAAATTTGCCGGGAAAGATCGCTTGCTTCTTGGCGAGCTCCTCTGAGAATGATCTCGCAAGCTTCCGATTCAGTTGGAGGGCAGAAACGGTGGAGAGAAAGGGTTGAACATGATCAATCTCAAGTCAATGGCATAGATCGTCATCTGAGCAAACACCAGAACTCCGAGTATAAACAAGAAAGGTATCGTCGGCGACGGGCACAGAAACGCCCTTGCCCAATGTTACAAATTCCCTCTCCAAGTCCATCACCATCATGCCCGGATGATGGACCGCCCCAATAGTCCCTCGGAAACGCTCACGGTAAGCTCCCCTTCGAAGATGTTCATGAAAACTTCACTCCTTCCAACATCTACCACCACGACATGTTAGTCTTCCAAGACCCAGCAGTCTTGCCAACGACAGCCTGATCGCAATGTCAAGGATGGGGATTGGAGGGAACTTGCAGTATTTTATACTTCTTCGCGCGCCGCTCAGTGTCGCCAAATGCCACCGCCGCGCCGCGCTATCCAACACCCGGGCCATCAGCTTCAATCCTCAAAACTTGGGAGACTAGGGGAAGACTCACCATATGCTCACCCGTCTTGCCGGGCACCCACACGCCCTCGACTTTGGCGATCGCGTGGTAGAGCTGCCCCCCTTCCTCGTTACCGCCAACGACCCCACGACGACCAGCCGGCAATTGGCCATTCTTTGCGCCCACAAACTCCATCAGCTCTGGAATATACGGCAACAGCTCGTAATCTCCGTGGTGCCGGAACTCCTCACCTCGGTAAGGAACCCGGACTCCGTTCGTCTGGAGAGCGGGCGAGTATTTGCACGGTTGCTTGCTTCCGTCCAGATCCACCGCCGACGCGAGATAGACTGGGCTGCCGTCCGGTTCCGAGCAGGGCGGTTTACCGGCCTTGTCCAAGGGAAACGGGTCCTTGTAGTTCAGGGTGATGCGGATGCTGCTTCGGTCAAAATCCCCGTACGGCTTGAAAGGAACAGAAATCTTGTCCCATTCCGAGTCGGACTCATCTTCCCCGGCCTTGGCCACCTCGCCCTGGTCTTCCGGCTTGACCCCCTCTTCTGGTTGGACCCTCTCTTCTGGTTTGACGCTCTGCTCTGGTATGGACCCCTCTTGTTCTTGAACATGCCTTTCAGACAGTGGCTGCTCGGCGGCTTCTTGACTCGCAAAGGGCCGCTTTGGCGTGATCTCATCTTCCGGAAGCCCTAGCCCTGCCGACACGTAGTTCAGAAGACCCTCTGGATGCTTGTCGACGTGTGCTCGCATGCTGCTTCTCCCATCATCATTCTGGGCAAGATGCTTGACAATGCCGGCCAAAGTTAGATGGAGACTGTCGTCCTCTAGCAATGTCTCGACAATCTGGAGGACCAGTCGCGCATAGTCCACTTTCTGCAGCGTCAGGTCGGCCTGCTGCGACCGATGTATGAAGCGGGAGACATGTTCCCAAGCCGCGTTTCGTTTGCCTCTCATGTCAGATACCTCGGCCTGCATTCTCTGAACCTCTTCGAGCAAAGTGGTCGACGTGTCCAAAAGGGAGACACCTTGGGTCAGTAGCTCGAACTGCGCCTTGCTCGCGGATGCAAGCTGCCTCACGTCTGCCTCTTTACCTGCCACGATGGCTTGTGAGGCCCCCAGTGCGCGTGCTGCGGACTCGGACTCGGCTTCGGCGGATACCATCTCGTGTGCCAGACTGTCAACGACTATTCTGAAGCTTTGCTGGAGCAGTCTGGTCTCAGGGCTACTCCAGAGCCACTACGCGACGAGGTCCTTTGTCAGGGGCTGGGAACGCAAAAGGAGGAGGAGGATGCTGGTCTCCGGCGCACCTTGGTCAGATCATCAAACTTTTGTTGTGCTTCTGAAGACCTTTGCTGCAGAGCGGCGAGCGCCTCCTGCGAGTCGTTGTACTGGAGCTCCAGCTCGTGGAGCTGGCCTTTGTCTTGTTGCAGAGCCTCCTGGCTGGAGTTGAGTTTCTCTTTCAGTCCCTTTTGCAGCATCTCGGCTTTGCGGTGCCAAGGCTCCACTCTGTTGTAATCGAGTGAAACGAGCTGCGAGTCCCTCATTAGCGCCCAGTCACGACGGGTGGCAGTCTTGCTGAGATCTGTCTGATGCTGAACGATGACCCCACGCAAGCCGAGCAAGAAGGTTGAAAGGCTGAACCAGAGAGAAAGGGGAAAAGAGAGAAGCCTACATTAGATGAGATGAACGATATTTTCTTAGAGAAGGCCTCTGCAGAGTCTCTGGCCTCGCGCCAATATGTTTCAAGCTCCTCTATAGCCGCATCAAGGTCGGGGTGCTTCTGGGATGGGTCGAAGTGGCCGCTCATTCGCATCGTCAGGATCATGGTGGCGGTTAAAGCCATTTGTGTCTTTGACGAGAGATCCCATGTTGCCGCCCTCTTGTCGACTTCATGCCGTCGTTTCAAATCTCCGAATTTGGTTTCTATATCCAGAAGATCCGCCTTCAACGCCTCGCTCTGCGCTTCCAGGCCATCTTGATCCATCGTGATGCGTCTCCTCTTATGGAAGATGGACTGCCTGGGCGACTTTGCGAAAGACCCGCAGACGACGTGTAAAAGATGTCAGGGAAAGGGAGAGAAACAGATTCTTGAGGCAATGGGGTCATGAAAGGAATGTTGATTTGAGACCGGAGTTCAAGAGACCTTGCATATAGTATTTAATCGGTCCCGGTTGAGCGGTCCCCTCTGGCCTGACGCACGCCTGATGCCCGACGTGGCCGTCTGTCTTGGGCCGAGCCATCACATTCATCGTGGGCAGATGGCGAGTTCCCTGATCCCGTCGGCGTGATACGTACACGTAGAGCAGTGCAGGAAGAATGGGTCCGTGGCGAAGATGCTCTGGACGTCTAGCTGGAGGCATGATTGAGTTGTTCGTCGCTGGTTGGCCATCAGACGTGCAGCGTGGCATTGCTGGCTTGGGCATCCAGTAGGGAGGCCGAGAGGCATGGGGGACGAAAAAGGCGACCCACTCGATCAGGGTCCTGACGTGGAGCTTTCCGACATGACCCCAGACTGCGAGTCTGCAACCACTATAGGCCCCAGACTTTCGCCAGCCAAGGCCAACACGTGTTTCAGAGCGCAAACAGTGACTAAATTGAAGCCTCTGCCGTGATTCCGCTTGTTTTCTTCTTTTTATAAAGTATGGGATTAGCCGATATCCTGTATGAAGTATGAGCCTGTTGTAATCCTTCTGATGTGGGGATTTGGTTGGGGAATTGGTACTGTCTCACATGTCTCATCACTTTGCATTTTGATCCTTGTGAACGTCGACATCTTTCAACGTTGGTTGCATCAATGCCTCGTGTGGATTGGTCCACGGCCCTTGAGGCGAAGCGGGGTCTGGCGTTTGTTGCTTCCAATGAGCCTCTGCAGATAGATTTTTTCAAGAGACCCTTCTCCACTTCCGCTGGAGATGCAGCTGTCCCCAGGCGAGCCACGTTCTCCGTCGCAGCAAACAAGATGAACCGGATGCGAACTGAAGCATCGAAACGCGTCAAATTGCTCGCATTGCTGTGCGTGCTCCAGTCGGTTGCCCGTCGAGGCCCGCAGAGATTTCGCGATTCGGCAAAAACGGTGATTTGAAAGAACTGCAATCTGTAGATGTACCATGGTCTGAGATGACAGATCGCTGCAATCATGGATCACGATCGAGAAGAGATTGCCATCGTGCAGAAGATCGAAATGGTTCGAGGTTGATGGATTGATTTTTTTCTACTGTTGGAGGTTCCAAGTTCAAGCTGGAGCTTCAAGGCTGGAATTAAAGGGAAGGTAGGGACTCCTTGGAAGGAGGACCCCAGGAGCACTTGCCGATCTGTTTTCTTTTCCTCCGTCAATGGGGTCGCTCCTGCCACTGAATTCACCCCCTGGATGGTACAATCCGCTCTGATTGACTCTACATCCTCATACATTGATACTTGGGTGATTCTGGGTGCGCTTGAAGGTTCTAGCAAGTATCTCTTAGCATTTAGAATCTTGCTTGGAAGTGACCCATTGAAGCTTCAACTTCAACTTCAAGTGGACACGTCGCGTCCAGATTTCAACTTCAACCATGTCTCTCAGGCTCGCCATTGATCTTTATTCCTCGACCTCGTCCATGTTCAAGCAAATCGCCACTGAAGTCGACCCATTGGAATTCATGCGGCTGGTCAGGGAGCAAATGTGAGAGCGTCCGATCGGGAGCAATAAGTCGTTCTCTCAAGAGCACTGCTGACCATTGGGAAGGTCGGGCTGGGGACGAGCTTTTAGAGAGAAATGTATTGAGTCTTCCATGGGCTCATGGTGCACATGCGATGGCATCTTTGGACAAGACCGACTGACTGTCTTTATCAGACTGTTACAGGCAGAGCTCGGGCGGTGGACAAGCAGTCGACCTTGAGCCAAATGGCTGGACAGGGGCTACAGAGAATCTGAGGACCTCGCAGCCTCCATTGCCACAAACAATGTTCATCATACGATCTTGAGAATTGTCTCCTGACCATCTGAGATTCTTCTCGTCTCCAGAGGAACCTTACGCGCCGAAGATTCGGATAAAAGTTCTGACTAGGCTCGATATGACTGTGAAATTCTCTCGTTTCCTCCTACGCGTTGATCCAACCCACAGAACCCTTCCTGCGACGATGTTCATTCACCCACAAAAATATACAGAATACTGCAATGGTTCAAGATACACCGTTACGATGAATCACTGCTAATTTTTGCTCCTTAGGTTTCCACACCAGAGAGCTCTGTATCTGCTCTGAGTTCTCCCCATCCCGGTGTGCAACGATTAGAGTAGCATCTTCTTCTCGTTGAAGAACACTCATACTACAAAAGTCATAAAGAACCATCGTGGCTCAGAAGTCTGTCTACAGTCGAGAAATATCTCGGCACCCAACGTTACTCCCGACTGAGCCCCTGAAGCCTTAATCAAGCACACTCTTCCAGAATCTGTATCCAGGCTCTTGCAAAAAACGTTTTTCCAAGGGCCTAAGTCTCAAGACCACATGTCCATATTTACAAGCGAAAGTCTGCCAGATCGCTTGACATTGGTCCGCGCCAACCCCTATCTTGACCATGATTCACGGCCACCGCACCTGAAACTACTCGTCTGAAAATCCACTCGCACACTTCCGGCCAAACAGGCCCAAGCCGCCTCTCTTCTCTTTTCTCGCCTTTCAATTCCTTCACTTTTCACGTGAAATTTTCTCTCTTACTGAGCTTATTCTTTCTGAGAATTTTCTGTGGCCCCTAGCCAAGCCCACCGCCTCTTCTGCCGCCCATTTGTTTTCCCACTACTCCCCCCCCATGCTTCCCCTTTTGTTCTTGCACAGTCGACTTTTGATCTTCGATATTCAACCCGCATTGGAATTGAATTCACTCTTTCGACTTGTCTCTGCTATTCTTTGCTTCTTCGGACAACAACTCCTTTGCTTGATCGAGACCTTGGAGCTTGATGCCCAAGACCTCATTGTCAACACTATCTCGAGAGGAACCGTGGATCGTGAGACTCGATTTCCCCTTGGCTTTTGTCCTCAAGCATCACAGGAGTGATTGCTGACTTTGAGATCTCCTCGTAGGCGTCGTCATTAATACTCAACATTTGTTTTCCATATTCTTTCCCTTGGGGCTATCTCCCAGGGAGATCCTCGCCCAGAGCTCCCTGACTCTTGCTTGCGTTCCGAATTTCAACAGCAGTCGGGAGAACACAAAGTTCGTATCGAAAGAAATACCGAGACGATATTTACACCGAGCTCTCCCTGCCTTTACCGCACATTCCACTGTTTGCTTCCTCTCTTCGACGGCGACCCACGTGCATTTGTCTTTTCGAGTATTCTCGCCTGCACGAGCTTCAGCAATATCTTCATCTCTTCTCTGAGAGCAAGGACCGACTTCTCTAGAGCAAGGATCGGAGACAAGGCGAAACGCCTCGGAATCAATCCTTGACAAGGTAGGATTGCCAGCTTCCCACCATTTTTCTCATAAGTCTTTTTTTCAGGATCCCCACTGACCAGTTCGAGGTAGACAATTTCCCATTCGCTTTCATCTCTCCTTCACCATGCCCCCTGCGGACTTTGACGGCACCCTTCCCCAACCGGGGATACGCCACGGGTCCAGCGGAGTCGTCATCTTCGAGGTCCTGCGCGAGAGGGTCTGGCCACTCCTCAGCATGGAGCGGCGCCGCCTGGTCACGGAGCAGCTCCATCTTGCTCGCGTCACGACGCACATGAAGCACGTGTCGACACACACGCTTGACAGGAAGGCGCTCCGTGACGGGGGGATAGCCTGCTTCATCCTGCTGCACACGATCTGGGGCCGCTCAATCTGCCAGACTCGAAGGTGGTGGTCGCAGTACGTCGAGGAGGCACCGGAGCTGGCAGAGGCCCTTCCGCGGGGCAGGATCCCCCTCCCCGAGTTTGAGGACCGGCCGGACAGGACGGTGCACCGGGCTAGGTATGGGCGGCCCATTCGGAGGAGCCGGCGTGCGGGGATGGACCGGGCCGCTACCAAGAACGGGAGGTTAGGCCGGCCAACGGCCAGCGAAGCCGCGGCCCCTGAGCAGGGGACTCGACCGACCAGTCGCCATTCTGAGAGCTACGCAAGGCCTGCTGCTGAGCCCTCCAGATCGTCTCGGCGGATCAGACTACGGGTCAACTCGTCGGCTGCAAGAGACCTCAGATCCGAAAAGGGGCCTGCGGTCTGCGACACGCCTCGCGACCCGGAGGAGACTGAGGTAGAGCCACTCAACGAGGCTGAAGAGCCCGGCAACGAGCATCAGCCAGAGGGAAACTCGAAGACAGGTGGCGGTGGACGTCGGGAACCACCACTCGTTGGCGTCTTCGATACAAGCCCGCGGCTTGCCAGGGCTGCCGCGAACACCAGCAGCGGCGAGGGCGCTGCCGGCACCGAGGCCCAGCTTTATCCAGACCGAGCTGCGACGCCGAACCCCCAGCCGATCTCCGGGTCTGCGTATCCTCCAGGCGCTGCGTTCGCGGCCCCCACCGACCCCGCGTTGGGCAACGGAGCATTCGACGTGCTCCTGCAGACCGCGCAGGTTGCTTCGGACGAGCAGTACGTGCGGAGCCTCATCTCCGAGCATATCGCAAGTCTCCAAAACGAGAGGCACTACCTGCTGCTGTCGGCCGAGGAGTACCTGAGGCGGATGGACATGATCGCGGGCGACATGGCCGACAACTCGAGGATAACGCACTCCTTTGTCAATCTCCAGAGAGCCAGCATGGCCAATTTCCACCAGGGAGTCAATGCCAGCCTCGATGTCCTGGAGTCAAAGATCCGGAGCCTCGAGAGGTCCCTCGGCAGCCTTGACAACCGCCGATAAGGGGTCTTGCTTGCATGAAGGTTTCGCTTTGATTATTTGTCTGATAAGTTGAACTGACACCGCCGGACCTCAGGGTTGGATCAAGGGCAGGATATTATGTTCAAAGCAAGCAGCAGGGGGTAATATGACAGGAGGAGAATCATCAAGACAGAAAGGGCGAGGGCTGCGAAATGTTCTTTGTCTGATTGATTGAGTGTTGAAGGGACTCCAAAGTCTCCATTTGCTGTTCAAGAATACGATTGCCTGTACGGAGTAGGTGCCCTTGACATGAATGATCGGTTGCCCCCTATGTTGACTGGACTCCTTGGGTTACCTGTGGGTTGGCGCACAAAGACAGAGTCTAGAAAAGGATATATTCATTTGATATAGCCGATCTCTTCTCTCAAGCCCATCATGCCGTCAAGACAGAAGAAGAAAAAAAAGAAGGAAAAAAAAACATACAACAGCCGGTGTTCGCCAGTGGTCACCCACCTGACTACTAATCTGCCTCTTACTGGCTTGACTATGGGAGAGCGGACGGGATCCCGTATTCTCCAGTAGATATGGTCGTATGTGGCAGAAGGAGTGCTACTCGAATTGATATGGAGTGCGACTGATATGTCTGGGGAAAAAAAGGTGGGAGGCAGAGCAGCCTATTCGAAAAGCGATGAAATAGATGACGATCCTCTTATTCAAAGAGAGGGAAAAAAAAAGGAGAAAAAAACATACAACAGCCGGTGTTCGCTGGTGGTCACCCACCCAACTACTAATCTGCCGGTTAGTGGCTTATCTATGGGGGAGCGGACGGGACCCCGAGTTCTCCACTACCTATGGTCGTATGTATTCGGGATGCTGCTGTTCTAGCTGATATGGGATAGAATCGATTTGCGGAGGAGAAGAAAAGGAGAGTCAGTAATAGAGAAGCAGAGCTGATCGAAATTGAATACTACTAACCTGGCCGCGATCTGGCTCGCGTAAAGGTGTACGCGAGGCCACGTGACTGTCGATGCGTAATGATGATATGCCTGTGAGAAGCGATGCGATTCCTCACTTTCGACTTCACGATCCATCTATTCGAAGGCAGCTTTCTTCTGCAAGACGCGGCAACATTCTCGATCGAAACTTGACAATGGAAAACGACCCACACCATTTTGGACCAGGCTTGAAACCCTTCTATGATGAATTTGCTGTCACCTGCGATTCGAAGGGGATTCCCCAGAATGCAGACGCGCTTGACCAGTTTGATGCAGCGAGTAAAGAAGAAGCCCCGCCTTGCAAAATCTGCCATCAAATTATGCTGATCAGTCTGTTCTAGTCCTTCGTAGCCTCAGCTTCAATGCTCTTGGCTATCTGGTCTCCTACTTCGTCCAGTGGAAACACGTCCACGGGTTCCCAGGCCCGCAGGCCGAAAGTCTTTCTCAACTATTCTCGCTACCAAGCCTCGAACGCGAATTTTCTCGTGTATTAGCTGCCCTGATTGATAAGAAGACCCCGGAAGAAGTTTGGAACGAGCTCTGCTCGATCCTCTCTCCGAACCGAACTCAGACACCGCCGCCCAATCAAAGCCAAATCCCATCAACACCACGCCGTTTCCATACTAGCTCTATGGTTAGGCCTTCTGGGAAATTGATCGACATGCGAGAGACGCTTCGAGCCGAGATCAATTGTCCCCCTTACGATGTGGCTGAATTCTTCAACACAGTCTTTCCTTGTCTTCCTGGTCTACAGGAAGCTGCTGATGCGGTCTTTGACAAATGCTGCAACAGTCCGAACGCAATTTACGACAAGGGAGAAAAGAAATGGCTGCACTGGCCTTCTCATCCAAATGAGGCATATGTGCTCCGATGGCTTGCAGAAATCAATGAGCAGCTAGTGGAGTTCCTGAGGCAGCACCAAGCCCAAGTTCCCCTAGGTCATCGCCTCTCTATCAATCAGCGCATTGCCTCAGTCAATCCTAACCGCCCTCTCCAGAGCGCAACTCCAGGGATTCGCAAGATCGATTCGGGATTTGTGAGCACTTCGTCATCAAACATCACAAATGATTTCAAAGACATTCTCGTTCCTATTGAACTCAAGAGCAATAAGGAACAAGATGGCAATGAATCTTTTGAGAGCCTAGCAAAATATTTCCTGAAGGTTTTGAGCGATCAGCCAACACGTTGCTCAGCCCTTGGAATGACGCTCTGCGGATCATATATACGCCTCTGGCATGTTGATCGTCTCGGAGCTGTTGGCTCCTGCAGGTTAGATTTGAATGAAGACGCACAGCGTTTTGTTTTTATCTTCCTTAGCTTCCTTTGCATGGACAACAAAGCTCTCGGTTTTAATCCTACTTTCCTAAAGACAGGTGTCGACAAGCTTTGCATTCCTGTTAACAAGGATGGGCATAATCGGCGCCTTATAATTTTAGACTGCTTTATTCGTCCTTCTGGTCTAATTTGCCGTGCAACAACATGCTGGAAAGCTGTTTTTGAGGATGAGCCTGAGAAGATCGTTATTCTTAAGGACTCGTGGCAGTATAGCAACGAAGAAGCTATCCTTCTACAGGAAGTTACCTCTCTCCGCAATGTTGCGAGATGCTACTACGCTTGGACTGTCTCCTATGAGGGCGTGGACATTGATATACAGCAGAGCATCCGCAAGGGTTTGGACGTATCTCGCGCGAAGAGATTACAGCCACGGAAGACTGTGCTAGAAATCACCACGACTCCTGAATCATCTTTCACTACCGAGGCGCAATCCAGCACGAGGACATCAGAGCCAGTGAAGGCTGCGCCACCTCAACAGTCTTTGGCTACCGAGGAGCAAATCAGCGCGCCTCCTCCGATCCCTTTGACTGGCAAGAAGCGCACGTCTAGCCAAGCCGACCTGAATTTTGGTCCCTCTACGAAAAGACTGGCAAAGTCAGCACCTGTGCTACCAAATCGGACCCTTCAGCGATTCATCCTCCTGGATGTTGGCGTGCCTGTCTATTCTGCAGGCTCACTGAAAGTGATGCTTCAATGCATCGCTCAGTGTATCCAGGGCCACCAGCAACTTTTCCAGGCTGGTATTCTCCATCGCGATATCTCGGTCAACAACATTATGCTAAACCAGAACCAGAGTGACCCGAACAGAGTTGGGTTCCTCATTGATCTTGATCATGCAACGAAGATCTCGCTCACAGAGGCTTCGGGAGCTCTGAGCCGGACAGGGACTCTCGCCTTTATGTCCTGCGGCGTTCTTAGTTCAACCAAATCTGGCCATTTCCTTGAAGATGACCTCGAGTCATTCTTCTGGGTGCTGCTTTGGATCTGCTTGCACTTTCAGCATCTCGGCCAGAAGGATCATTACCGAAATATCCCTGACTGGAGCCACGACAATACAGTCGAAGACACCTATCTCAGAAAATTGGCTACCTTACTAGATTCATCATCCACATATTTCCTCAAGACTCAACCTTTCTTCCAGGAATTGAAACCTTGTCTTGAAGAGTGGAGGGCCGTCTGCTTTTCTAACTTTTACAACAGTCGAAAGAATGACGTTAGCAAATATCAGGAGGTCCTGGCCATTCTCGAAAGGGCGATTCACAGGGTCAAGGCGGGTGAATGAACCGACAATTGAAGCATTGATGTACTCAGATACTCGTCTTATTCTGTAAAAGACCTACTCCGTACAGGTAGTCTCAATACACTTTTGGGGGACCACCAGAGCCTAGTAGATCGAAGTCCAAATGAAGATCACAGGTAATACCGGAGATCTCTTAGTAGAGAGTCGTTGAACAGTTCGTTGTCTATAATTCCACCCGTGGTCGTACATACATGTATGTATGTACTCGTTGCAGTGTCCGTGTTACCGCGGCTTATCAGAGGTACTACACCTAGTACGAGTATGTGGAGAAGTACTACTATATGGAGTATCTACCACTCCTCGTACTCCAGCCTCCGTGTGCGTCACACCTGCCGTCTGCGCGACGAAACATTGATTGACGACACGAAGGAGCGACCTCCGACTCATGCCTCTCATTGAACACTGTGGAACTGGATGATCGCGCCTGCCTGTGATGATTGACATCGGAGAGCACGCAACGGAAGCCACGGCAGGTCCGCCCTCGACCGCCCGGGAAGGAGGGCCCCACCGACCCAGCCCTCATGCAGGCTGCTGCCCGTCCATGGGTCCTTCCCTGCCAAGTCTGCCCCTCCCCCGCGCTTTCTAAAAGCCTGCTGGCGGCCGGGCATCGCGAACCGGTTCGTGTACCGAGCCGGTACCGCGCTCCACCCCGAGGCTGGTCGGCGGGTACTGACTCGCGGTCGCAGGCCTGTGCAGTACATGGATCGAGATGATCTGCGGCGCGAGGGGACATCGCGGTCACTTTTCACCTGTCAAAGCCCCGTCTTCCGACAGGTCGAGTCGTCTCCGATAGAGGTACTTAGTAAGTACCTTTGATCCATCGACTCATCAAATTGATGTCTTGGGCTTGATGCTGCAGTGCTTTTTGCATCCATCGATTGATGCCTCTCCATTGAACCTGAACGTGTCTTGGATTCAGGGGTTCAGGTTCAACCAACGACATCAACTTGGAGCTTCCTCCATCAATGGATCACCCAATGTCTTGGAACATCGTCATCGTTCGTCCTCAGCAGAGACAAGAGCCGGCTAGGAGAAGACCGAGACGTCGAATCGAATGAATCGGCTGATATAGCTTGACGCCCGGGCAGTCGAGTCGACCAGGCGTTCAGCATCCAGAGACACAGCATGCTTGAGGTCGTATCATCGCATTGACCCGTCACGCATCGTGCAGCATGCTCTGGCCTCTGGACTCATCCACGTCTCCAGTCGCCGGTGTCTCACAAGGCGGCGGGCACCGAGCTGGACGAATCGGCGGAGCTTTCGTCGTCTCCGGTGGTGACAATGGCCGCACCACATGCATTGCATGATCTGTAGGGGTCGACCAACGACCAACTTCGCGGCATTGCAACGGGGAGATTGATTGATTGATTGATTGATTGATTGATTGACTGACTGACTGACTGATTGCTGGCAGTCGGTGCCTCCAGTTGGAACCATAAATTGGCCTTGGCCGGCTCGACCGGCTCGACCAGATGGCGAGAATGCTTCGAGCTTCCCACCTCACACCCCGACTCGAAAGACAGTCCTCCGTATTCGACACAATCCTGCTACCGGTACAGCCATGACCTATGAACGCCCACGGATTCTGGTCCCCGAGGAGGTGTCCCTGGATGGACTGGCCCTCCTCCAGCCCTACTACGATGTCGTCGTGCAGACTGGGCTCTCCCCCGAGGAGCTCATCTCCGTCATCCCCGCATACCACGGCCTGATCGTCCGGTCCGAGACCAAAGTCACCGAGGAGGTCCTCCGGGCGGGCAAGAATCTACGAGTCGTGGCACGGGCCGGCGTAAGTGTCGACAACATCCACGTCCCGACCGCGACCTCGCAGGGCATCATCGTCGTCAACTCGCCCTCGGGGAACATCCTGGCCGCAGCCGAGCACACAATTGCTCTGCTGCTCGCGACGGCTCGCAACGTCGGTCGTGCGGACCATGGCTCCAAGCAGGGCACTTGGGAGAGAAGCAAGCTCGTCGGCGTGGAGATTGGGCGCAAGACGATCGGCATTGTCGGTCTGGGCAAGGTGGGCATGCATGTGGCCAGAATGGCCAAGGGCCTGGGGATGAGGGTGATGGCCGTGGATCCCTATGCAAGTGCCGATATCGCGCGAGCCGCCGGCGTCGAGATGGCATCCTCTCTCAACGACATGCTCCCCCTTGTCGACTTCCTCACGATCCACACACCTCTGCTGGCGACCACTCTGGACCTCATCGGCGAGCAAGAGTTTCAGAGGATGAGGAAGACAGCCAGGGTCCTCAATGTCGCCCGCGGGGGCGTCTACAACGAGGCGGCCTTGCTCGAGGCTCTGGACCAAGGATGGATCGCGGGGGCTGGCGTCGACGTCTTCACCTCGGAGCCGCCTATTCCCGATTCCGTCGCCGCGAAGCTTGCGAGGCACCCCAAGGTCGTGGCCACGCCTCATCTCGGAGCGTCCACCGTCGAGGCCCAGGAGAACGTCTCCATGGACGTCGGCACCCAGGTGCTCGAGATTTTGCGTGGGGGGCTCCCGACCAGCGCCGTCAACGCCCCCATCATCATGCCGGAAGAGTACCGCAAGCTCCAGCCGTTTGTGCACCTGGTCGAGAAGATGGGCCGGCTGTACGCGCAGCACTTTGTGCGTGCCAAGGGGGGCATGATAGGCGGTCGCCGCTTTGAGCTGGTGCTGCACGGGGAGCTCGCCAGCAAGCTGCTCAACACGAAGCCCCTGTTTGCGGCGCTCGTTAAGGGGCTGGTGGCCTCGTTCAGCGACGCGCACGTCAACATTGTGAACGCGGGGCTGATCGCCAAGGAGAGGGGCATCTCGATCAGCGAGACGCGCTCGCACTCGGAGGACCAGACGTACGCGAATCTGGTTCGATTGAGGGCCGTTGCCGAGGACCAGCGCGGGGAGCAGGTCATCGAGGGCTACGCGTCGGACAAGAGGGCGTACATATCGAAGCTGGACCGGTTCAACGCGGCGTTCAGCCCAGAGGGGCAGATGATCATCCTGCACAACTACGACGAGCCCGGCAAGATTGGGGGCGTGGGGACGGTCCTGGGGTCCCACGGCATCAACATCAGGTTCATGCAGGTGGCCAGCCTGGACGTCGACGACAGAGGCGCCAACGGACACTCACACGGATATGAAAACGGCATCGGCGGCGGCGGTGGCAATGACGGCGGAGGCAACGGCGGCGGCGGGAGGAAGGACAACGAGGCGCTCATGATCCTCGGGGTGGACGGGGACGTGGGCGAGGCGGTGATGGAGGGGCTGAGAAGGTCGGAGGGAGTCCTGGACGTGGTCCTGTTGAAGCTATAGCTTCAAGGTGTACGGAGTACGGGTTGCTGCATGTCCACACGGAGTGCCGGTCCAGGTAGCACCGGTACCGGTAATGCGTATATGTATTGTGGCAGCTTGGAGGGCTGAGACCACGCGATGAGACATCCGGAGGCAAGCTGGCAGGGATGGAGCGTGCGGAGGGAGGTGTCGACGAATGCCACCTCGTGGCATGGACAGCTAAGCAGGTGCAGTGGGACGTGGGAAGGGGGGCGCGAGTCGTTGCGTCGCAGGGAGTACGGAGTACGATTGCACAAGAAAGCACGGGTAGTCAGTCTAGTATGTATTCTGACAGCGAGGATGCATCATGTGGTCGACTTGCTTGCGCGGACGCAGCCCGTTGCGTGACTGTACGAGTATGACGAGCCTGTGGATGGAGTAGCACGAGCGCCAGGAGGTTACGGAGTAGTAGTTTGCGGATGGCTGCTGGGCAGAAGGCGTTTGCGATAGATTGTCTACGATAGATTGTCTGCAATATGTACTCCGTACTCCGTACATCATGAAGCGTCCGAGTGCTCCCCATGATGTTGAGAGGCGAGAAGCTTCCGGGCGATTTGAGTTTGCAGTCTGAGGCAACCCGGGGGGGGGATACATATCGATTGATGCATCGGCCCTCGTACCAGTAAGCACTTGGCGATATACGAGTCCTCGCGCGCTGCCGGTCGACAAGTGCCAAAACCTTGAAGAGGCCCAGTCTGGATCTATCAATTGCCTGACAAGGTGAGTTTCAGTTGGAGATACTACTCCGTACTCGGTACTCGTACTCCGTATTGATCCCACAGGAGAGCCAGATGGAGGACGTGTAATTTCCGGGACCGAGGCCGACGATTGACGTCTGGATTAGTACTCCGTAGTCCTCGGTGCATGGAGGTGAGGCTGGCAGACCACCTGCTGAGACCACTGCAGGCCAGGCCAGGCCAGAGAGGTACCGGTACCGCCACGGGCTGGCGAGGGCAGCTGCAGGCGCGTACCTCGTGCAGCACCTCGGCTGCATTGCCAACGTCCCCCACGCGGGCCAAAGTATAGAGGACCTCTCTGAGCGCGGGTTGTAGAGTGTTGAATCAGGTACCGGGACGAGCCAGTGGGCGCCGCGGATGGCGTCATCACGCAAGCCGCGGACTCGCAGCGGCGGGCGGAGACTCGGCGAGAGGAGCCCGCCGCAGAGCTGGGGGTACCTGTACTCGTACTCGTATTCTTTCTGAAATGGACGACCTAGGAGTATTCCATTGATCCATCGATTAGAACGGAGTACGAGTATTACATACATACATTGATTGATGCCAGGGTCTTCACTGAGGGATCATATCATATTCGTACTCGTACGCCTTGCTGGGCCTACTAAGCAAGGACATCATCCTACTAAACTCACCAGGAAAAGCAGCCCCACACCCCCCCCCCCCCCCACCGG
>NIGB01000005.1:636894-658790 GCA_003055145.1 Escovopsis weberi
GGGGGGGGGCTGTTCGTTTCTGTGCAAAACTAGGCAGAAAAGATAGGGCAACAACGAGCAGAAGGGGACGAGAAGGAGGAGGAGAAGTAGGGAGAGGAGGAGGAGCAGAAGACCGGCAGTTAAAAAGACAGGCAACGGAGAGAAGAGCCGCTTGCGAGAGAAGCTTACTTTATCGACATCGTCACCGACAAGGGTTTATATTAGAGCCCTGGCTACTCGTGTGTATCGTACTGTATTGTCCAGACAGCTGGACCAGGCACGAGAGAGGTCGAGGGTGGGAAAGGCGATCGATGAACTGCAGATGCGATGGCGGGCGATGGGTCTAGGATGCTGTGGCATGTACTCCGTACGAGTATGTATGTACGAGAGCGCGAGTACCAACGCGCGGTCCAACGCAGGAGCAGTTGCAGTTGCAGGCGTGCCTGTTTGGCCTGTCTGGCCTGTCTGCCTGTCTGCCTGTCTTGTCTTGTCTTGTCTTGTCTGTCTTGTCTGTCTTGTCTGTCTTGTCTGTCTTGTCTGTCTTGTCTGTCTGTCTCTGCGGGCAGAGGAGCTGGGGCGTCGCGGTGCGTCGCGGTGCGGTGCGTCTCGTCTCCAGTTCAGGTACTCGGTACAGAGTCAAGAGATCTCGCAAGAGCGGGCCACATCAACGAGCCATGCAATATATGTACTCGTATGTAGGTGTACAGTACTCCGTATTGATGTACTCGTATGCACGAGGGACAGGTCGTACTCGTACTCGTCGTAGAGCTAAGTTGTTGCTGCGGATGGGGTGGACGACGGGGGTCGGCGAGAAGGGCGGGCGGGCGGACCTCGAGGACGCTTCGAGCCAAAAAGGTGCGGTGGGGCCGCGATGGGGGATGTTCGGTCCAGGTCTAGCTCCAGGTCCAAGCCCGAGGTTTGTTTCGACGGTCGACGCGGCCGAGGGACGGGTTTCCAGGGGAGGTGGTGGCGATGGTGGTGGAGGTGGTGGTGGCGAGCGCTTTGAGGACGAGCAATCAGGACGAGGATGGATGAATGATTGATGCAGAGGTGTGTTGCGCGGCTCGAGATCGCAGGCGTAGCAGGTGCTGTTGATGTAGGAAGTAGTAGTACGAGTATGTAGGAGGATGCCGAAGAGAGGAAGAGAGGAGGAAGAAGAAGAAGAAGAATTGATAGAATCAACTAGCGCCAGTTGATGGCAAGGAACTAAGGCGAGAGGTTGAACCGAACTCGCTCGTGCCGCCAGCGAATTCCCAGCAATGAGTGCGATTACCTAGTACTGGTATCTGAGCTGGACTCGGAGCCTGCCAGCCCATCAAACAAATCAATCAATCAATCAATCAATCAATCAATCAATCAATCATTGATCCTAGTATTGATGCTTCCAAGGCAGGCAATCAGATGTGCCCGTGACGAGGCGATGACGAGCGCGGATGATTCAATACGAGTACGAGAGGTACGGAGTACCAGACCTCTCGTATGGTGGTCAATGGACCTGTATGTACGAGTACATACTCGTACTCGTACAGGTGCGATTACCTAACTTCAACTTGTTTGATCCTTGGATGATGGACAGCCCAGACGTTCAGGAACCGCCCACAGCGGACTAGAAGGTCGGAAGGTGCCACCGCGGGGCATGGATGGCGCTCAGTGCAGGGAAGGGAAGGAAGGGATAGAACTTAAAGGGAAGGACTGATCGATGGATGGCAACAACCTAAGGACCCACCCAGGTCCTTCCAGTATCGAATCAGGCAAGTTTTATCCACTCTAAAAGCTCTTGCACAAAGTTTTATGCTCCCTGATTTGTATACTTAGTAGGTAAGATAATGCATGCACGTCACGGCGGGAGCTTCAGCCTTTGAAACAAGTTCCTCGAACAACCTCCTCTTCTTACGGTAGAGCTTCTTGTTTGCGAGTTGGTCTTCGTTCAGCCTGTTTCCTGATCTCAATATCCAGTACGGCCTTGTAGTTCAAAAGGCTCATGCACTCTGAGCTCTCCGCCGGTGTCATAGTATGGTGAGTCGAGCAGAGAGGGCCCAAGTTATCAGGTTAGTACTAAGTACGGAGCACGGAGCACGGAGCACGGAGCACAATTACATACGCGTACCTTAGTCATTGCAGCTTACGACCTGTACGAGTTTAGAGGTACGGAATCCTCGTACTAAAAAAACACCATGATGTGCCGAGGCTCTACGGAGCACGCCTCCCCGACTCGGCGCATTCGCTCAACACCGACCGTACTCGTATGCACCGGGAAGTAATCCCATAGACATTTTGAGAACCGCGTTCGGGAAAAGGGGTCGCGATACATACTGTACAAGCAGGCATTCGAATCTATGTATGTTCAAGTTGTTTCCCCCTGAACTCCTCGCTCATGGCGGATGAGCTCCAAGCAATGACATGGAACAACGGCAAGAAGGATTTGCCCGCCCCCTGAATCACAACCTCAGTGGCCACATCCATCGGGGCACCTCAAGCCGTGTCATGACAACATGCAGGATTCTTGAATCTTACATAGCTTCTCGCGCACAGGCGGATGTTGTCAGAAGACTGAATCAGATCCATGTGCTGTGTCCACAAGACAACCACATCACTGACTCGGCGTCGCCACGACGGCGGGAATCGCATCAAAGGCTGCCTCGTTGGCCACGTCGGTGACCTTCTCCGTAGATGTTGCGGCAAGGACACCGATTAAGACGCACTGGAGAGCAGCATCCGATCGACCCAGCAATTCCGTGTCTCCTTCAGGTCTTGGTCGCGAAAGTCTTTGCGGAGACAAAGGGCGTGCCGATAGTAAGGGGGGAAAGGGGGCTGTAGACTGGGCAGCGTGATGGCTCGGCAGGACCCAACCTGCTGGCTCAGAATTGCTGCCAATGCAATCAGAATGCCTCAGAGTCTGCCTGCCGGCGTGGTGCCTTCTTCTTGCAGCCCACTTGTACGACAATTCCACCTTCCCTGTGAGAAGCGCAATGTACTCCGTACAAATGGGCATCCCCACCCCCTTACTGTGCGCTCCTCCTTGAATGCCACTCAATTTTTGACACGCGACTGACGACGGCAATCGAGAATCTCGCAGGAGCTGCTGGCCAAGTAGCTCGGGAGGAAGCAGACGTCGAGTCGGATTGGTGGTATCCCCTGCATGATGCTCTCCCTCCACGGACGGCTCCGTATAACGCTGTTTATGCCAGGCCCGGAGTGACACTTGCTCGAAACGGCCGACCCTGCAGAGTAAACACGCCCCAGCGCATCTTGAGCCAATTTAGCCTGCAAAACATGGAAAATTTCATCACGCTTACCCCTAAGATCCTTTCGCTCCCCACAGCTTTGCATGCTTTCGTGCCTGATTCTTCCTGGGATCGAGTGTGATGGGTCATCGAGGCCACTGCCTCTGTGCTTCGGAGGTCGTCACGATTCCGACAAGGCTTCCGACCAGGAAAAGTCTCCCCAAATCCTGAAAACCAAGGCATTGCTGGAGCAGATTGTACGCAGTTCGGTTGATACTTCCAGCATGAGAACTGTACTCCGTACCGCCTCCACAGCCACAGGCATTGTCCACGTCAAACACGTCGACCACGGACGTAGGTGGGAACCGAGGAAAGGCAGAGGGGAGAAAAGGCCAACACATCAGTCAGATTGACCATTTGTGGCGTCAGATGCTCGGTGCCATGGCGGGCTGTCCTTGTCGCCGAGAGGATGGACAGATCGTTGGCAGCGTACCCATTCTCGGGAGTGCCGTGCCGCAAGATGAATCTGACAGCAGACCTCACCAAAAAAAAAAAGGGTTGAATTCTTGCCGAGCTGGGCCAAGGTCCTGACGTGGAATTCGGTTGACACCGGATCGGGAGGCCGCCCGCCCGCACACACTTGCTTGATGCAGTTGCTGGGGGATGAAAGGGGGGAAGGTCTTGTCCTGCCAATACCCTCTCTCTGCTCTTCCTTCTCCACCTGTTTTCCCTTGCTTCGATGTCAGTCAACTTGGCGATGGAAGGATTCCTGCTCCCGTGAGCCGCTCATGAACCGCATGACGACAAGAAGTGATCGTCAGCATAAAGGATTCATGGCTGGGGCTGCTATGCTGCAACTCCATCTCAGCGCAACAAGGAAAGTAGAATGATTGTACGGAGTACCTCCTGTATACCTGTACATTGATGTTCCCGACGCGTCGACATAAGTCGTACCTTGTGGGAATTCTAACCAAGACAATTAATGTATGCTGTATGTATGTCGAGATATGCACGCAGCAAGGCGAGGAATTGCTGCTTGATCGCGAGCAAGGGGCTCATGTCACGCACGCTCCCCTGGCGGCCCTTGTATGTACATAGATTTCGAGAGCGCTCGATGCCCAACGCAACACCACGCAGGACCGGAGGTATCCATTGATCTGCCGTGTTCATCAGTGGCGGTTCAGGTCATGTAGCGCGGAGCAACAGCAGTCTTCGGCTGTCGGAGGGGAGCTGGAGAATTGGACCTTGCCTTGACGGTCCCGGGACCTGGGCCCGCGACATGACAGCCGGAGCCCCGTCTGCAGAGTGTCGATGTCGTGCCGCAATCTCCAGTCACTGGAGGATGCTTGAGCCAATCAGCCATGCGAGCCCGAGGTGAGCATCGCCGCAGCCGCCTGAAGAACGTGCTGGATCCGGATCAATACTATGGAATGGATCAATGCCTCCACTGTGCTCCATCGATGGTCAAAGGTCGTGGCCGTCTCGCCAGGGTTGGGTCGAGGGAAGATTGAGGAAGAATTTTTTTGTGCGGGTTGGTCAGCCTCTGCCTGCCTCCTGCCTCCTGCCATCCCGTGCTCCTGCCAGGTTCGGACGGGTCGTGGGCCCCTTCCCCAATCTTCTTGACGCGGATTCCCAGATCGTGTTGCGGGAAGGTGACAACAGATAGGAGGTACCTCTTGCCTTAGTATATTAGTACTGCCTGACTTGCATGAAGGCGGCCGCGGTCCTGCCTGCCTGCCTCCTACCGGTACTAACAGTACAGGTACGACCTGAAATCCTCTCACCTCCACTCACCTTGGTTACCTGTAGTACCTGCCCAAGGATGCCCCGAGGTTGTTGTTGCCAAAGGACCCGGATGATCTCAACGAGGAGGTACGTGCACAAATCGACTCATGACCCGATCAATAACATTTGAATCGGGCACGAATACTCAAGCAATGATGCGGCCCGCCGCTGCCACGCCCCAGATATCCGATGACTCCCAGGTCTCTCTCCGAGGTGAGTCTATGCAGTACGGAGTACCTTTCAAAGTACGGAGTACTCCGTACAGGTCTCCGGATGTCATTCCCGGTGGTGAGACATCATCGACAGATGCCGAGTTGGGACAAGTGACTGCCAGTGGCCTGCTCTATCCCCTTAGTAGCGCCTGCCCAGTCCACAGGTACATACTCCGTACACTCTGAGGAGCTTACCTACAGGTCCTTCCTTCCTCGCCCGAAGCTACCTATCCAGCTTCGCTGTTGCCAAAAAAGCTGCATCTGAACACATCAATGGAAGGCCCGAAGCACCGGCCCTTCTTTCTCTTAGAACTTGTCTGTTCCTCCGAGTCAACGACTTGCTGATCTTCCTCTGCTTCACATGGGAGAGCACGAGGCTTCACGCAACACAAATCCCTCGCCGCGAGGAAACATCAATTCTTCCTCATACCTCATCCGTCCCGCTCAAGACCGCATCGCCTCTGACGGAGCCGTCGGGTCCCATACGACGACAGCTAGATGTGACAATCACTGCCAGCGGCCGGTCAAGCGGCAACAACAGGGGGTCACTGACCTAGAAACGCCGGCGAGCTGCATTTTGCGGGGGATCCTGCGAGTAGAAAGCCGTCCAAACCCGGGGAGCCTCCAATCCAAATCCAACCCTTTCCTCTACACCTCTTGTTGCCCGAGCCGCCAATGCTCTAAAGCCGATCTCCTCACCGATATCCCCTCGTTGCAAACACGCAGCGGAACCCGCTATCCGTGCGCCTGCATCTCAAGCAGAACACCGTTGCGTGGAGGAGTACCCGCACAGTAGTAGCTTGCGTCTCGAGGCTGACATCAAGCCGAGCTGTTGTATGTGGGACTCCGGGAACACTGGCACAAAAAGCCCCTCACGCCCGGCCAGCCCTTGGCCTCTCATGCCATTCTTGCATTCAAGGGGCATGAAAGGTCTCAGCCTGGACGAGGACCCTCACGCCAGCAAGGATGAACACCTCACCATCACGCAGAGCACGGCCGGACCCGGCCTCCGTCATGGGCCAACAGCAACCAGAACGCTCGCCGCCGCCGCAGGCACCTCTATCCCACGACCAGGTGACCCGGCTGCAGCAGTACTCGGCCTGCGACATCTCGGATGCCCTGACGAAGCTTGACGTCCCCGGGGCTGGCTTCATCCCCGACCTTGTTGCATATTGTTGTACAGGTGGCCCCGCGTCTGGAAGCCAAGCCGACGCCAGTGCTGCCGCAGTCATCGTCGCGCCGATTTCGACCGTTCTATTTGTGCCAAGGACGCGGGGCACGGAAGCTAGCCCCCAGGCTGACGAGCTGCCAGCTAACAACATCCCCAGCGATGCCCACTGGGCCGATCTGACAGAGTCTGGAACGTTCGTCCTCTTGAAGCAGCCGCCGGGGCAGACGAACGCCGTGTGTGGCGGCATCATGGCCCTCCGCATGAAGATGCGCCAGGCGGCGGGCATTGTCGTCCTCGGGCGGGTCAGAGACGTCGACGAGTTGAAAGGCACCGGTCTGCCGGTAAGGATTCTGTCTCCCAGAGCGTGTCCAGCCTGCCATGGTCGTCCTTGAAAGCTCAAAGCGTTGCAGGTCTGGGCCCTCGGGACCTCGACAGCCGGTGCGGGGGCCGGTAGTGTTCCGTGGGCCACCCAGGTGCCCATCCATGCTCACGGCATCACCCTCAACCCCGGCGACATTGCCTTCCACGATCCCGCCAACGGAATCGTCTTCATTCCCAGAGACAAGGTGACCGAGGTATTGGAGCTGCTGCCCGCCATGGTCGCTGCAGACGTCAGGGTCAAAGAGGACGTGCTCAATGGCATGACCGTCCACAGCGCCTTCAAACTACATCGTGCCTGAAGAAAGAAGCGTCCGGTGCGATCTGAGCTGCATCTCCCACACGAGCACCCATCCCAGCATGGCTTCCACTCAAGACAACTTGTCGGTGTACACGAACATGTTCTTCTCCCTCTTTTTTTCTCCCTTGTCAAAGAGGCGGGAAGCCGTCGGCTCCCGAGATGTCATCATTCATGAGCATGCAATCGTACAGAAGAAGCAAAGTAGAAAGGAAGAGAGAGAGGGGGAAAAAAAAAGAAAAAGAGGAACCCCTGTCCGCCCCAGAACGAACCAGATAGAGAGATGCCATTCCAGTGACCCAATGCTCCCCCTTGTATCACGAAGAGGCACAAGGGGCGGAAATGTAAACAAAAAAAAAAAGGGAAATCCATCACACACGCACAACAAAAAAAACCACCGCCAAAGGTATTCCTCGTGTCACCTATTCCGATTCGAGCAGATGCCCAGGCCCATGCCGAAAAGGCCATGCCGCCCTCTGTCGTCACGACAGCCACGCGTCCCTCTGGGGCGGCGGCTGCTCCAGTCCAAAGTCTAGCTTGGGCATGTCCAGCCTGGGAGGCTCCTCGGCCTTCTTCCGCTGGCCCCCGCCGCCTCCGCCCCCGCCTCCGCCCCCTCCGGCCCCGCCCCCGCCCCCGCCACCACCACCACCACCACCTCCTCCGCCGATCGTCTTAGTGGGGGATCGAGCCTCGACGGGCGGGCCGTACCTCACGTCCCGCACGTCCCATTCGTCATCGGCGGCGGCGGCGACCCAGGTCCTCAGGCCGGTGTGCACGCTGCCGTAGAACTTCTCCTTGCAGAGCCGCAGGCTGCCGCCGAGGCACCGCTCCCACCCCGAGATGCGGAACTGGGCGCGCAGCTCGTTGCGCTCCTCGCGGGACATGGTGCAGGCGAGGATGGCGTTGAGGAGGTCGAGGTGCGAGGCGAGGTAGTTGGTCGCGTCCCACTCCACGCCGCCGACGTACGGGGCCGCGGCGACGGGCGGTTTCTCGGGCGGGAAGTGGCGCCTCATGTACGCGTACTGGAGCTCCTGGTCGGCGCCGTGCCGCGCCGCGCCGTTCTCGGCGTGGATCCCCTCCGGATCGGCCTGCGCGGAGATGACGTTCAGGTTGTGGAGGAATATCCAAAACACCTCCTTGGTGACGTTCACCACCTCCTTGCACCATACGCGGTAGGGCCTCTCGCGCCGCATCTCCATGACGAACGGCAGCGGCCTGGACGACTCCTCGGGCTCCGGGTCGCGCAGATGCTGCAGCACGATCTTGGACCTGGTCACTCGCTCCGCGGGCGGCGCGGAATCGATGTACGTGAAGAGCACCGAGGTGATGATGTTGCGCGTCGTGAACTCGGAGGGACCCTTCTTCTCGGGGTCGAACAGCATGTGCAGCAGGCGCGGGAAGAGATCGGCCTGCACGGAGTGGATGTACTCCATGGCCTTGGCCGTCGTCGAGAGGGCTTTCAAGCACAGGAGATTCTCGTGAAGCAGGGCATCCTCATGCTCCTCCCTGCGTATATGTGGTTAGCGACACCATTCTTTCGCGACGACTTCCGTCTCTATAACGATTCAATTGCAGGAAAACTGACCTCCACTCGACCTCCATGATCCGATTGAGCAGTCCAACAATCTCCCTCATCCCCCCTTGTTGGATGAACTCCTCGATCCAAGCAACCGTCTCGTTGCGCAAAAGCAGACGCAGCTTATGGAGCTTCCCGACTTCGACCAGCTGGGGCTTTTGCACCTTCCTAAGGTACCCTACGTAGTCTTCCGGTCTCTGGCCCGGCTTGATCTTCGCGAGCAGCGCAGCTCCCGGGCTCGATCCGCTCGAGGCCGGGCGGTCGCTGATGACGCTCTCGGACGACTTGCTCCTGAAATGGCGGCCCAGCGTCCCTTCCCGTTTTTTTGATGGAGACCGGTCCTTCTCCTTCTTCGCCCTCGAGAACGTGAAGCTCCTCCCCCGGATGCGCTTCGGCTTCTCGTCCGTTTCGGCGTCAGAGACAGCCGTGGACCCAGCAGCAGCAGCAGCAGACGCGGACACGGAGGGCGCCGCTGGTACGGGGGCCCCTTCGTTGCTGTGCATGCTCCCCCTAGTCACGGGCTGGTCTAGCTTGGCGGCCTGCATCTCGGCCCAGTCTTGCCGGATGAATTCCATTTTGATCGTGGCGTTCAAGTTTCGCATCTTGTACCTCTGGTTCTCTGGGATGTTGCGGCGATCTAGGAGCGCCTCGAGCTGTTTGTCAATATCCTTGGGGTCGAGAATGAGCTCTGTTGAGCTGGCCGATGCTATGGAGCTGGTTTTCGGCGCCCTCGATTTTGAGGTTGTTGATTTTGTCGGCGTCGATCTCGTCGTTGTAGTAGTAGTAGTAGTAGTAGTAGTAGTATTCGGCGTTTCTGTCGTCGTTTCTGTCGTCGTTGACGATGTGGTCGTGGCTGCCGATGACTTGGAACGGCCGTGGCCAAAACTCGCAAAAGCGCTGAAACCTTTGCTCCGCTGTGTCTGGCTCTGCGTATTCGACTGCGAGGATTTGCCGTCCGAGGTCTTTAGGCCTCGGCTCGCCAGCTGGGCTTTCCTCGTGGCAATGTCCGATTTGACGTCCGGCTGCGATTTTGAAGGGAACATGAAGGATTTCGGCCTCTGCTTTGCGGGTTTGCTGTGAGAGTCGGTCGAGTCCCTGCCGAGACTCGAAGTCGGGCTCGCCGTGGTGCCATCGCCCATGCCACCGGGGCTCATGGACTGTCCCTGGATGAACTGGGCGAATATGGGGAGCGGCGCGCCGGGGGGCTCGTCGGGAGTCCTGTTCTCCTTGTCTTTGCTCGATCGTACTTCGTCGTCGGTCAATATCCGGTGCAGATTCTTGAGCGACTTGGGCCGTGACAGGAAGTCGGTGAAATTGGTGGGACCAGACTTTGATTCCTTGTGCTTCTTGGTCGGTGACGACTCGCGAGACTTTGTTAAGCTCAAGAGCGAGCTCTTCGTCGGAGAGCGTGATCGATCCGTCACGTCGAAGCGGCGCCGTCGCTGCTGATCGGTGGACAGCGGCTGTTGCTGTTGGGAGCCTTCGTCTCTCGGTATTCGCGGCGAGCGCGGCGTGGGCTCTTGCTGATTCTGATGCAGCTCGCTCAGGGCTCCAGGGAGGGGACCTTCGCCGTTCCCGGGGCCACTCCCTCCGCCAAAGAGGTTATGTCCATTGCTGCTGAGGTTGCCGTTACTATTACTTCCATAGTTGCCGATCGCAAAGTTGCTGTTGGGCAGGGTCTCGATGGGTCGGACGGGCGTCAAGGCTGAGCCATCAGAGTGCTGCCGTCTGTGGATGATGGATTTGAGAAAGACTGAAGACCTCGTCTGTTGCTGCTGCTGCTGCTGCTGCTGCTGCTGGTGCTGCTGCTGCTGATGTTGGTGGTGGTTGTCGAGTTGCGGCAAGTTCTGTTGCTGGTGCCCCATGGGCGGATTTCGACTTGAGGGATAGAAACCATTGCTTGATGCCATTGCACGATGCCGATGTCTGTCCGTCTCCTCGCGGCATGCATGTACATATATGGATATATCAGTAGCAATGGGAAAGAGCCGGGAGCGTGGGGTTTTCGCGTCTCTTCGCCCTGGGGTATATATATCGCTGTGTGCGTGGGCGGGCTCGTCGAGATGGCCGAGTCCCTATCTCTCTTTCGCTCCTCCCAGCTCGGTGTCCTTATCGACGTCGTATTCCTCCTCTCGCGCGGAGCTCGATGTGTATGGAATGGTAATGCGATTCCGATCCCGAGTTGTCGGCGGTTGAAATACCTGGGTACTGTTATTCCATGCACGGACTGCGAATCCGGGCCGCAGGACGGCCGCTGCTGGTGATGATGCTTCTCCCCCGTCTGGACGGCACTCACGACAGTAACACAAGCACAGAAAGGGCGAAGAGAGCCTGGGGTGGGACAAGAATCAAAAGGGGGGGGGGGAGGAGAAGAAGGAAAAAAAAAAGAAGGCTGCTGGTGTGGAGTGCGGAGTGTGTCACCTAAGGATGGGCCAAAGCAGCATACAAAAAAAACACAGCGAGACGATGGAGATGGAGGTGGAAATGGAAATACAGAGAGGTAGAAGAGAAGCAGCTGAAGACGAAGAGATGGAAAAGAAGAATTATGTTGCGTTGCCGTGCACAACACGGTGTGAGAAAGTAGACCTGGGGAGGATCCTCGATGCCAGAATAGGAAGTATTTTTCATTTTATTTCATTGATATTTTATGACCTACTCCGTATGATTTCCCTGAAAAACAATTGCCCCCCCTGAGGAGCCAATGAGAAAATTCGGGCGCAGAATCAGGAGACGGGGTCGCACTTGCCGGCGCGGAACTGGCCTATCCCTTGGAGGAAAGTGCCTTCCATTTGCCAGCCAGCCAGCCAGCCTTTAGTACTGCCAAACCTGAACGGGCTGTGTCGAATCAATGCCCGTTTCTAAAGAAAGAAGGACCGTCTCGACCTCGTATGAGAGGTACGAGTAAAAGGCACCCCGTATGGAGTACTACTAGGTAGTAGTACTATAGTAAGTACTCTACATTCAGGTACATGCAGGTGGCAGCGGGCGGGAATCAGGAAAGAGCAATGGATCAATCAATCGATTCGACCTCTCGAAGTTGACGCGCCGGCTCAGACAGAGAGGCTGTACAAACACCTGCAGAAAACATTGATGGATCGATGATGGATCCAGTGATTACGTCGCCCATTGGGTGCGCCTCCATTGCCGTATGCATGAATATACCTGCACGGATACATGAATATGGATGCTTACTTCGATTCGCGAGCAAGAACTTGGCCGCTGATGCGCTGAGCCGGGATCAACATCAGCTGCCTCCTCTACTCCGTACTATGTCCAGGTACCTGCCTGTAATAATACTCCGTACTACTACTGTACTCCGTACTGTAGCACGCCTTCTACAGATACATGCACGGAGTGCGATATGCACGTTTCTTCGGTGACATTTCTCGAGCTGAGCTTATTGATTCATTACTCCTTCTCATCTTCTTCACTTTCTCGTGAGGTGTAACAAGTTCCTGTCCCTTTGCCGCTTCGAGCAGACACAGCTCGCAGCTGCAGTGGTTGTTCCCGGTCCTATGGTCTTTGAAAAGCGGTGGTTGGTCGTAGCTGCTCCAGGGGCTCAGGTATTCGCAATGTATGTATGTTCATACACGCCGGGTTGCGAGACGGACAGGAATTGGCCCAGGCACTGCGTGCATTTGTCAGGGGAGATGTGATGGGAATGACGAGGCTGATTTGTGCCCGTTGTTTATCTGGTGTGGGGTAGCGGAATGGCTTGTGTTGCCGGGGCAACGCCAGGGGACTGCGCATCACAGCCCGTTTCTGCGTGTCTGGAGGTTGGAAACCGCATGGAGGACATGGTCAATGGTGAATGGCAAATGGTGGGTACAGGTACTGGTGGTCAAAGCAGCGACATGGGAAGCGAGACCGATCTTTAGATGATCCCCGCGGAGGTCTCGCCCATCCTTCCTCTATCAACAATCGGTTACGACTCGAGTGGGTAATCCATCAATTATTAACAAGAAGAAGAAGCAGAAGAAGAAGGAAAAGAAGCGCGAGATGCGAATTTCCAGGACGAACGGAGCCGCTTCTTTCCTTCTTCCTAAACACTCACGAGATTGATCGGCAAACTCAATTCGCAGAACAAAGGTACCTTTGCCATTGATCCTTTCAAGGTCCACTAAGCCTTGTCAAATTGCTTGCCTTTATATCCCTTCGGCGCAAGCACAATATCGAATGCCAAATCGAGGTCGGCCTGCGGATCTTCACAAGGCAAAAAGTCCACGACCAGATCGGTCTTGACGCCAAAGACCGTGTCCGTCTCGAGCCATGGATCGTCCTTGGGATAGAGCTGCGTCGTGCAGCCCTTGTAGTCCGGATGCGTAACCATGACATGAATGTGCGCGGGCCTCATAGGATGCCTATCCATCTGTCCCAGCAGTCGATACGCGGGCCCATCCGAGGGCAGCGAGTACGCCGTCGGGCGATAGCAGTAGAGCCAGTATTTCCCCTCGGAATCGGCGCGAAATTTGCCTCGCAGATTGTTGGGCGACTGATTGTCTGGGTCCTGGAAGTCATATTTGCCGTTGGAGCTGGCCTGCCAGATGTCAAAGATGGCGTCCGGGATGGGTTTGCCCGTGACCAGATCGGTGATTGTGCCATGCATGAGAACCGTGCGAGGATTCGTGGAGGGGGGCGCAGGGTCCTGGATGATGGAGGCGCCGTTTGGGCGGAGCGGGGCGTCGGGGGACCAAAAGGGGCCGAGGATCGAGGACGAGGTGGGATCGAGGTGGCCGTCTTCCGCTATGACCTTGTTGGCGATCTCGTCGACGAGGCTTCCAATGATCCATTAGCAAATATACAGTTGTAAATCCGATGAAAGACACACCTCTCGAGACCGAGGACGTCGGAGACTCGCTGTCCCTCATTGCGGATGGCGGTCGAGGCTTGGCCAATGGAATTGATGAAGCGAACGCCCGTCATCCACTCTTCGTGGGTGAGCTCGACCTCGCGCGCAAAGTCGTGGATGTGCTTGATCAAGGAAGTGAAGAGCACCTTGTTCCTCGGCGTGACATTGTCACCCATGGCGTCGATCACGCCCTGGGTGAATGTAGGGTCGAAGCGAGAGGCCCGGTTTTCAGACATTGTGGCGACGTGGAGCGCGGTCGGAAGAAGAAAGCACTGATCAATCAATACCGGTGCAGTACTCAGTGCTCCATATGTTTGTGTGTACGAGCACTCGAAGCTGTCAATTTGCGGGATGCATGGCGCCACCTGGGGAGATGTTCTCAGACTATATGCACATCATGCGTCCAATACCATGCGCCAAACGAGATGGCGGGATCTGCGATGCCGAAGCTGTGAACCGGAGCGGGCGGTCTCGGTCTCACAAGTTTGAGACCCCGCACGATGATGTGCATCCCGTTGTAGGTAAGACGGCATGAGAAACGCGGGTCTGAGGCTGGACTGGAGTCGTCGGCACGGATGCTGATCTCGGGAGTTGATCAGGTAAGTCCTCCGTATTGATGACAGCTTGAGCTTGGAGCTGGATGGAAGGACATGGATCCAGAGGGTTTCTCACGGAGAAGAAGGGGCTGATCATGACTGGAGCCATCTCGAACCAGCTGCCTTTTTGCCGGCGAGACGCTGTGGCGGTCAAGGCCCGGCCACTCCCGGACACGTACAGTGTGAATCCAGATGGATCAACTGATCGTTGAAGATGGCGAAGGATGCAGTGAGGAACTGCCGTCGCCGCTTCCCGGACTATCCTATCCCAGGCTTCAACTTGTCAGACCCAGCGCCACAGCACTCGACGCTCACTTGAGCCCAAAGCTGTCAAACCCTCTGTCTAATTTTGGAGAATCAATCTATCCCATCAATGCCTCTCTCTCACTGCATCGCTTGGGCGCAAACATGTGCTTGCTGGCACTGTGCGGGCGCGGAATCCTCCTTCAAGTCGGTTTCCGTTCCGAGAGGTCGGCATCACGGAGGAAGGCGCAAGGCGGGGGGGTAGGAGGGGTAACTTCCCGGCCCCGGCGACCGGCAGATCTGGGCAAGTGCAGCCCAGCATTGCCATCGGAAGCCTGAGGGTAAGCGCGGCCGAGTCTCAGCAATGGCATCATGATCCAGCATCATCATGTACGAGAGGTACTCCGTACTAGTTATAGCAGGAACTAACATACTAGAAAGAACCCGGTGAACCCCCGAAAAGTGGACTCGACCTTACGATGCCACTTCTCGCATGACATCAACTCATCCAGGTCATTCTCCCCCCTTGCCTCGAGGCTAGACGACACAGCCAGTCTCCAGCATGCCGATCCACCATCTCATGGTCGGGACTTGGACCCCTCCCGGCGCCATCTTCACCTTCGCCTTTGACGATGAGGAACTGACCCTCGAGCTCGTCAAACGCACCCCAATCCCCCACGACGAGCCCATATCATGGATGACATTCGATGTAGGTAGGATCTTGTATTTGCTTCCTCCCAGACGCGAGTTCTATATTGGAGACTGAAATTTTGGGCCTTTAGCATGAGAAGAAGAACATTTATGGCGCCGCCATGAAGAAGTGGTCGAGCTTCGCCGTAGCATCCCCCACGGAAATCACCCACAAAGCCTCTCATCCAATGCTTCACCACCGTAAGGCTCAAAGCCCTTTTCAAAGAAATAGTGGATTTGAAAAAAAACGGAGAGCCTGAACTGAGTCGACGACCCGCCCAGCCGCCGCATCATCCCCAGACACCAACACCAGGGCCATCTTCCTGCTCGCGGCCCGAGAACCCCCCCACGCCGTCTACTGCAACCCCTTCTACGACTTCGCCGGCCAGGGCTCCGTCCTCTCCGTCGACCCGTCGGGCTCCCTCGCCGCCAACACCCAGAACTACGACTACCAGCCCGACTCCGGCATCCACGGCATGGTCTTCGACCCCCCCACCGGCACCTACCTCTACTCCGCCGACCTCCGCGCCAACAAGATCTGGGTCCACCGCCGGCCCGACCCCGCCCGCCCCGAGCTGCGCCTCGTCGGCGCCGTCCCCTGCCCGGACCCGCGCGACCACCCGCGCTGGGTCGCCATGCCCGCCTCCGGCCGCTTCCTCTACGTCCTCATGGAGAAGGGCAACCGCCTCTGCGAGT
Organism: Escovopsis weberi; assembly: GCA_003055145.1. NCBI lineage: Eukaryota > Fungi > Ascomycota > Sordariomycetes > Hypocreales > Hypocreaceae > Escovopsis > Escovopsis weberi. The sequence goes on from NIGB01000005.1 coordinate 652,592, forward strand.
TCGCCGTCGACGACGCCCACATGCCCGCCTTCACGGGCCGCGCGTTCCCCCTCATCCCGCCCGGCATCCCCGAGCGAGACCGCTGGACGCAGTACCGCGCAGACGTGTGCGCGCTCTCGCACTCGGGCGACTACCTGTTCGCCTCGACGCGCGCCAACGACGCCGGCCTGACGGGGTACGTTGCCGCGTTCAAGATCGACCAGGCGCGCGGCGGGAGGATCGACAGGCAGATATGTCTGAACCCGACCCCGACGAGCGGCGGGCACAGCAACGCGGTGGCCCCGAGCGACTGGACGGATGAGTGGGTCGCCATCACGGATGATGTGGAGGGCTGGCTAGAGGTGTATAGATGGAAGGAGGAGTTCCTGGCAAGGGTCGCGAGGATCAGGGTCCCCGAGCCTGGGTTCGGCATGAACGCCATCTGGTATGATTGAATTGACCGACATAAGAGTCGGGTTGGGAAATCTAAAGCTCGGCTGAACACTGTCGAGCAAAATCAATATGTACATTTATGTATATATTCTCAATCTGGACAAGAAAGGAAAAGAAAAAAGGGGGGGCTCCGGGCCCAAAAGAAGTGAAGTTCTCATCTCAATATCGACTCCCGCAATTCAGTTCCGATGGTCTCTTAGAAGATGCGGAACTTGGCACTGCCAGAGGGCTTGGGCTTGCCGGAAGGCTTGCCGGAGGGCTTGCCGCCGGCCATGGGGCCGTCCATGGGAGGGGCGGGCCCGCTGTTGTCGTCGCCCTTACCGGTGGCCATGGGAGGAGCAGGGCCGCTGTTGCCCTTGCTGCTGGGACCGGACATAGGACCGGCCTGGCCGTCTGGGCCCTTGCCGGCGGGCTGGGGAGCGCCCGTCGGGGCCGGGGGGGCGTTGTTGTCGTTGCCCCGGCCGGCGGACTGGGGACCGCCCATGGGAGGAGCGGGGCCGTTCTGGCCCTGGCCGGCAGACTGAGGACCGCCCTTGGGGGGGGCAGGACCGTTCTGGCCCTGGCCGGCAGACTGAGGACCGCCCATGGGGGGAGCAGGGCCGTCGTTGCCGTTACCACCGGGGCCAGACATCGGACCGGCCTGGGGAGCGCCCGTCGGGGCGGGGGGGGCGTTGTTGTCGCTGCCCTGGCCGGCTGACTGGGGACCGCCCATGGGACCGCCCATCGAAGGAGCGGGCCCGTTCTGGCCCTGGCCGGCGGACTGGGGGCCGCCCTTGGGGGGGGCGGGGGCATTGCTGCCATTGGCGCCGGGGCCAGACATAGGGCCGGCCTGGCCGTCCGGGCCCTTGCCGGCAGGCTGAGGGCCGTCCGTCGGGGCAGGGGGGGCGTTGCTGCCGTTGCCCTGGCCGCTAGCCATGGGCCCGCCCATGGGAGGAGGAGCCGGGCCGTCGTTGCCACCGGGGGCGGACATGGGGCCAGCCTGGGGAGGCGAGGAAGGGCCGTTGTCATCGCCCTTGCCGGCGGGCTTGGGACGGCCCGTGGGAGCAGGGGCGCCGTGGGTGGCCTTGTCGCTGGGGCCGCCCATTGGAGGAGGGGCGGGGCCGTTGCCGTTGCCGTTGTCGCCGCCCATCGGACCAGCGACGGGGGCGCCCGAGGGCATCACGGCCGACGGGGCGGGCGCGGTCATGGTGCGCTCGTCGGCGCCGTGGGCGCCCTTGCCGCCACGCGCAGCGTAGGCGGAGAGGGCGACTGTTGGGTGTTAGAAGAGCGGGGAGGCGGTACTCGGGGGGAAAGGGGGAGAAGAATACATACGGGTAAGGAGCGTAGTGTGACGAAGGAAGACCATCTTGAAGATTCGTCGGGATTCGAGTGTACCGGACAAGAAGCAGATAATGAAGACGAGAAGCGAGAGATGAGAAGACTTTCGATGCGACACCAGGTCGGGAGAAAGTATAAAGTTGAATAGACAAAAATGGGCACCAGGCCGATGAAGATGACCAGAAAAAGGAGTGTTTGGAGATTGAATTATTCCTGGACGATTCCTGGACCGCGAGCCCCTTTTTATAGACGTTGAAGGCGGAGCGTGAAATCGAATCTTTCGAGTTGCCGACGACAAGAGCCGTGGATACGCGGCCTGCGTCGTCATCCAATGCCAGGCTGCTTCATCTTGATGCCTCAGAGTGGTGGTGAGGCTCGTCGAGGTCCGGCACTGAGGTTGATCTTGAAACGATGGGAGGTGCTCGGCAGTTGAAGACTCCACGGTCTGGATGTTTCACCCGTGTTATGGGAGTGTCGGAGGTTGACGAGTCGCGATGGGTGTTTCAGTCTTGGGGCCAGACCTCGTTAGCGCCATCATGTTTTAGAGTTCTACGGAGTGGTCTCCGATGTCTGACTCTGGAGGAGATGAAACCGGGAATAACGGTAGAAATGGGCTTCCCATTGCAGAGAGTACTCACAGATTGAGTGCTCATTGCCTGTTGAGCGATGAATCACATGCACTTGCAGAGCATCGCATACTCGTCGGAAGCTGTAGTGCAGAAGGCGATGCCGCACTGTTGTCGACGGGGGTGCCCCCCGCAGCAGGTGGGTGCGCCGAAGAGACGGGTCCAAGTTCGCCGTGCTCCCATGAAGGGTCGTCTGATGGGACAGTTCAAGTCATTCAATCTTCACGTTCTGGAATCTCGAGATGCAATCGAAAGCTCGCCATAGCGCTTCTGGTATCGCTGCGAGAACACCGAGGAGAGCTGGCCGCGGGGGTTTGAGGTTCGCAGGAGCTGATCTTGGGCGGACAAAGCACAGGGTTCTCGAGGTCCAATGAGCTGAGCATCTCGGTCAGCGTACTCCGTACTCCGTATTGGCTTCCGGACTGTGTCTGTCATTGACCCTCGCGGCGCAATGGATCAAAGACAAAGAGCGCCGAGACATGGGCGCAAGGGACCAACTTACGAGTTAGTATGGACGATTGTCCATCCCCGGAGTATCTTGCAGTATGTATGTAGAGCACACGGCGCGCGCAGATAGACGCCTGAGCGACTGGGTGATCCCTGGCCGGTTCGTGCTGCATCCGTGACCCGTGAGCAATCGAGCCCACCTCCTCGAATGGTGATGGTGTTTCCCCGCATCGCAGTAGATTGATGGATGGAGTCGGGGCCTTCACAATATTGATTGATTGATTGATCAAAGAAAGGTATGTGCGCGTCCTGTCAGGGCCGGAACAAGCATCTACCCTGGAGCCCAAGTCTCGAGGCGGCGATAAGCGGCTAATCCACGGCAGGCAAGTGCTGACACCCTGTCGGTAAAGCTTCGGGAGATGGATCATCTTCCTTTGATTGAATCAATCAATTCTTTTTGAAAATACGGAGTGTCATTATTGAGTCTTGAGATTCAAAGTGTTTGTCTCATGCTCACGCCGCGGCTGTTTGCTACGAGTCGTGCTCCGTGCTCCGTACGAGTGATAATTGGATGGATGATGGATGGAGGATGGACAAGTCCCGAGTCCCGACTCGCCAGCGAGGGCTGCATTTTCCCAATCTGGTGCCATTGCCCGAATCGCTCCGCGCCTCGGATCGACCCTAACGCATGCGCTAGGACGCCGCAGGATCCAGGATGTCTCATCCATCACCGGTGATTGATCTGTTGCAGAGCTGTGCGTCGAAGAAAGTCTCGATGACAAAGTTTTCTGGTCGGATTTGCGCGCGCGTCTGCACGAGTACGAGAGAGTCTCCCGTGAGCCTCAAAAGCCACGGCCGCCACTCGCAATCATGTGCTCGTTGATATAGCTTCTGTATGAATATCCCATCCAGCGTTGACGGGGAGAAGGGAGGGGATCTCAGCCTAAACGAGATCGAGGCACACGCCTAAGATGACGTAGCGCCCAGCTGCCCCAGATGCATCTAGTAGTAGGTACGGAGTACATACTAAGCCCGTTGAGGTTATACGGAATATGCTGATGTATGTACGGAGTACGGAGTACGGAGACTGCAATTCCAGATACTGCAAGCATCTCGATTCTCCCGTCTGCGACAGGCAATTGTGGCTGCAGAAGCCGAGATCGTGCAGCAGAGAGACATCTGTCAATAAATTGATGCATCAAGACATCTGCTTCTTTCCATGACTTTGATCGATCGATTCTCGAACTGGCCTGCCTCTCTGAATGCCGAGGGTCACGCAGAGTCGCATTGCGGCGTGGCTGTCCTGACCTTTGCATCTGATTCCCGATGCTAAGTCCTTTTGTCTCTTCACACGTTACCTTCATCTGCTCCTGTGACATCCCCTTTACGTATCTTGTACGCCACGAAAAATGCTGCATGGAATTCCAACAGAACAACGCCGTCGACATATGAAGATACATACGAGTTCAAGTATAGCGGGCCAAGCAAACACCGACAGCCTTCCGAGAACCGCCTGATCGGGGAGTCAAGCCGGATACCACTTAGTACAGGTACTCGTATACGAGTAGTATGCCAGAGCTTTTCAGGACTCGGGCCATCTTATGTCTTCTTCTACTTCTCCCACCTGTATTAACATGGCCATTTATTCTGACGATGATTCACGAAGAGGCGCCTTCAGGTACGAGTGCAGGAACGGACTCTTCAATGACTGTGGTCGCGCCTGCCACATGCAGGTCGTCTCGCAACCTTGAACCCTGCCAGTTTCATGATCGCTAAGCGATTCCATCTCGACGCCGCTGTTCACCCACGAGCTTCATGAATCGAAATTTTTTTCCTCGGTTGCATAGAGACTGACCTGTGTTGTTTTGTTTCCTTCGTCTTCCTTCTGCCAGTGCATCACCGGCCCTCGACCCGGCATGTACATACTTATAGTACTACTACATACAAGTTTTGCCGCTTGACCTTTTCCCACTCGGCCCGCTATCACGATTTGCCAGGCAGGGTGCGTCGAGGAAGGAACCATCGACGCACAGGGAATAGAAGGTGGTGGGTCAATATTGCCTACTCGCTCTTTCCTCTCTGATCCGTCTTCTCTTTCCCTTTCTCTTCTCTTTCTTTGTTCTTTTTCTTTTTTTCCTAAAAAGCTTCTTTCCCTTTTCCAGTGGGAGCGAAAAAAAAAAAAAAAAAAAGAAAAAAAAGTCCCCAGAAATCAACATCCTCGACCTTCACATCCACCTCAACCTCCACCTCAATCTCCACCTCCACCTCGAACAACCCCCCCCCCCCCTTCCCTCCTCTCCACCCCATCCTGGACGCCAAAAAATTAAAGCCAACGGGGGGGGACTCGACATCACATCCATCAATAACAATAGACGTACTGCCGCTACCCTTCTTCATCCATTCACTCACCCCATTCACTCATTGTATTGCGCCTCCCGGCCAACAAGCCCCTTCCACGAAGATGGCCGTCTCGACCAAGAGCAGCTCGGATATCCTGAGCGCCCAGTTCTGGAAGACAAAGGCCGAGAAGTCCTCCATCTTCACCCTGGGAGAGAGGCCGGCGGATTTGGGCAGCGCAAATGTCCATGTCGGTCATCGTGGGGTGGATGGCGCCGGTGACATCGAGACCGGGACCACCACGACGATTCACTATCGCACCTACAGGAGGAGATGGTTCGGCCTCGTTCAGCTGGCTCTCATGAACATGGTTGTCTCGTGGGACGTGAGTCTTCCTGCTTCCCTCGGTCTAATGCCCCAAGGGGAAAGAAAAAGAGAAAGAAAAAAAAGCATCAGCATGAGATTCAACTTCTCGTGACCGTCGTTACACATCCTCCTCATCTCGCACCACCTCCCACCACGCACTTGGAAAGAAGTGATACTGACCCTCGCAGTGGCTCACCTTTGCTCCTGTCACGGCAAACGCCGCAGCGTACTACAACGTCCCCAACTCCTCCATCAACTGGATCTCCACCGCCTTCTTCCTCGCCTTCGTCGCCGTGTTCCCCCTGGCCGTCGCTGCCCTCCATCGAGGCCCCAAGCTGGCATTCATTTGCGCTGCCGTCCTCCTGCTCGTCGGAAACTGGGTCCGCTATGCTGGCGCAACGAGCAAGGACGGCGGCCACTTCGCCTACGCCATGGCGGGAGAAATCATCATCGGCTTCTCGCAGCCCTTTGTCCTGGCCGCCCCGACCAGGTACTCCGAGATGTGGTTCACGGACAGGGGCCGAGTGGCCGCAACCGCCGTGGCGAGCTTGGCCAACCCGTTTGGCGCCGCCCTGGGCCAGCTCATCAACCCGCTCTGGGTCAACGAGCCGGGCGACATCTCCGAGATGGTCCTCTATGTCTCCGTCATCGTGAGTTGCTTCAGCCCCCCCCCC
>NIGB01000005.1:668912-708539 GCA_003055145.1 Escovopsis weberi
TTTTTTTTTTTTTTTTTTTTTTTTTTTTTCTTTCTTTCGGGTTTCATTCAAGAAGCGGAATGATCGCTCGTCAACCCTGCGAACCTCCTCCTTCGCAGAGTGTTTCGAAACACCCACAGCCTTGCTTGGTTTGCGAAGCCGGTCCCAATCGAGTCGGCGCCGTGGCCATTTTTTGACCTTGACAGATTGCCCTTACGAATACGGAGCACTCCGTACGGAGTACTGGGAGAAGTCATCCCAGAGGCAATCAAGGGGCTTCACCCGTGCCGTCCATGGACAGTGTGGATCGGTGATTGCAAGACGGCACGGCACGGTACCGGTATTGCCGCGAGTGATGACAGCCTGGGATGCAATACGGAGTACTGATACGGAGAGGTGCGGATACATATGGGGCTCCCTTTGGATTGCTCGATCAACTTGAGCCCCTCCCCCCGGGGGTCATGGCAGCGTCGACGGCCTCGGCCCCCATCAAAGGGGCGCGACACAACAAGGCCGGGCTGTCTCCATGCCTCGCGATCTGCATCGAACGCCCGCTCATGAGCCCCGTCTTGGTACGAGCAATGCCGAGATTGGGTGTTTGCGAAGCACGGGCTGACGATGCCTACCTACTCCGTACAGCACGCCAAATCTCGTTTGGGACGATATGGTTCGCATCTCAGGTCCGCAGGAGACATACTAGGGCGCCATCGCCACACTGCAGGGAGGCGAGGGACGAAGAAGACGCTCTGGGGCCAGGGATGTATGTAATGAGTGCCTGCTGACGATGTCGACGGCCCATTATTGATGCCTGGCGATATGACTCGGTCCTAAAGGCAATTGTGTCCATCCTGGCCAGTGCTCGCAAGATTGCAGAGTATGTACGAGTACGGAGTGCGGAGTGTTACGTATGTATGTACGAGTCCAGGCACGAGACGATGAGCATCATCTCGAAGCGCCACATCATCATCCAGGGGCTCCGCATCGAGGCCGGCGGTGGCTTTTCTCGTTGCGAAGTCTAATGGGTCTGGTGTGTTTGAAGGCTGCCTACCACCACTTAGTATTGCGTATCCGTAAAGTACGAATCAACTAATGGATCAATGATCGATTTCGCGCTCTGCTCTGGGGTTTGGAGTGGCGATCATGGCCATGTCCAGGACTCCAACGTGATCTATGGAAGTGAATATACTCGTCCTGCTGATGGGCAGCCGCACGGGGTCGAGGCGGGGCAGTGCGCGAGATGGTGCAAACAACCAGCACGCACTGTACGCCGTATGTATGAACTCGAAAAGTGAGTCCTTTAAGGCTGCGTACATCATGTACATGCACCCTGTGCGAGGTCAGCCTTAGTGGCACGCACAGTGCGAGGCGACTCGTACTCGTGGATGCCCTCACATATGATAGTAGTATCAGGTAGTCCCGAGTGCGTGGCCGTCTCGAAACAGCTGTCAGCCGCCGGGTTTCGAGTAGATGCAACTGAAGATTGCTGCGGACCTTGCCCTCGACAGAGACGGGACTCGTACTTGTACGGAGTACTGCTCGTACCGGCACGGACTGACGACTCCTCGTCCAGTTGCCAGTGGTGCGTCCGAGGTGAAACCGCTAGGACGATCAGGGACCCCTTCATCGCTGGCGGCTCCGTGCGAGGTGGGAGATGTGGCACCAGCCACGATGGATGTACTCGTACAAATGGATCATTCAATCGATCAATGGATGTCTCGCGGCATGAGGCAAGCATCCACTGATCCCCAGGCCGGTGACGGCATCGACAAGGCTGAGTGGCTTTTGGAGATGACCGGCGATGCCATGCCATCACTGGACGAGTACTATGTCCGTACTCCGTACTCCGTACTCCGTACCTGTAGCCGATTCACGAGAAACACCGAATGCGCAGGCTACCTACAGTAGCAGGCCTGGAAGCTCTGCCTCAGCCATGGAGACATCAAGGACGGTGATCCATTGATTGATTGATTACCTACCTTATCATGTACGGAGTTCTCGTACGAGTTGTTCCATCCACGCCAACTTGAACGCCACGCCATTCTTCCCATTGTTAGCTACTAGTACGGAGTAGTAGTAGTAGAGTTAGTAGGTAGTACTAAGTGGCCTTTTCTTTTCTTTTCTTTTTTTTTCTGGAAAAAAATATCGCAATGTTTGGGTGCTCCTGATCCCTCACTTGGCAAAGATTGATCAACGATCCATCCATCCATCCATCCATCCATCCATTGCATGTAATCCACCCACCCATCATCCATTGTGTGTGCTCTCGTATCCGTCAAAGTATCTCTAGAATCGATTCACACTAAAACTTGATGAATTCGACACTCCGTAGATGCCATTGGTTTGCCCATAAGCATAATCCCCATCGATAGTACGGAGTAGTACTACTAGTAATACCTCTTCTCGCAGGCCGCTTCGTGATTTATTTTTTTTTTTTGGATTTTTTTTTCCCTCGAATTTCTTTCCTTCTTCCTCGACTCTTCTCCACGCGTTCGTCCTGCGTTTCAAATTACACGAATTCATGTCCAGGTAGATCCTCGAGCCAGGCGCAACGGGACGTCTTCGGACTCATCTCTGCATTGATCGATCACTCCATCTACCGGTAACCGTCTCTGCCCGTCCATCCATCCATCCATCCATCCATCCATTTATCCGTCCGTCCGCCCGCCCGTCCGTCTGGTCCGTCTGGTCCGTCCATTCACTCGTTCTGCGACCTCTTGCATACATACGATCAGTCAATACTATACCTCCAGTCCCGCCGTTCCTCTTCTCCATCCTCGAAGAAACAAGAAAGGAGAAAAGCCAACCGATTCGCGCCGACCCTCGTCTACCAGCCGCAGCCGCAGCAGCAGCCGCCGCCGGGGATCCGCAGTGGAGGCTCCATGCCCCATCAGCTACTCTCATACGAGTACGAGTGCAGCTAGATCGACATCGACCATATCCATCCATATTGACTGATCTACGAGTACTCGTACATTGATGTGTCTCTCCCGCCTTGGCGCCTCTCGCCTCTCGCCTCTCGCCTTTTGTCCTCCCGCCCTGCGCCCTACCGGGTCCTGCGTCTCGCGCCTATTGTTGACAGCGCCCCTCTCCCGGTATCCGACTCGCCGATCCCAACGAGTCCGGATTCACACACAGACGAGTACATACATGCGCGCGGGTATAGTCTGAGTCTGCCAGCCTTACAAACGAGTACGATCGCATATCGAGCGACGAGCGACGAGCGACGAGCGACGAGCGACGAGCGACGAGGCCTCGAGCATTGAACCTCATACATTTGGCGATCCAGGGTAGCCGCGAGAAAGAAGAAGAAGAAAGACGAACAATTAATTTGAAAATTCATTCAAGGGAAATTACTTCGTACCGGCAAAGAAAAAAAGAAGAACAAGAACAAGAAGATCAACAAACCAGAACCAGAACCAGAAGAGAAGAAAGAAGAAAACAGCTTGGCCGGTGCTGTGAGACCAGGACGAGGGAAAGAAAAGAAAAGAAAAGAAAAGAAAAGAAAAGAAAAGAAAACAAGCAGTCGACTCGGCTCGGCATCCTTGGTCGCTTGATCTAGTACTACCTCCTCTCTACTAGTACTCTGTAAAAGGTTCGTGATCGCATCTCCCATTGATTCAACTCGCTGTCTGTCGTTGCCTCCAGCCCGTCCCCCTTATCGTCTGCCTCTTCCCCTCCCATCGCTGTCCATTCATTCTGCTCGACCCTCCTCCTCTTCATCCCGTCTCGACAGCCATGGATGGATCGGGTCGCCGGCTGTCCTGGTCTCCTCTTTCAATTACCAGTACGGGTACGAGTACCACCACTACCTTTACCTTCACCACCAGTACGAGGGCCAATATCAATCAAATATCCCCTCCCCCCCCCCTCCCCTGGCTCTACCCCCTGCTCTACCCCCCTCCCCTCCCCTCTCCTCTCCATAATCTGATCCATCGCACACCCGCACACCCGCATCCAACGCAACTGATGGATCCATCCCATCCCAGACTGGCCCTCTTGTTGATCCTATCAGACGCTGAGACCTCTCTTTCCTTAGGTAAGGGTGCGTCTCTGCCGCCCCCCCCAGAACGACTGCGACCACATCACATTCAAGCAGCCCGAAAAGGGACCACCAAACAAGGGCCCACGGGCAAGGACCAACTGAGTACGGAGTACTCGTCCTCTACTACGAGTATTACCTCCTACTACCTCCTACTACTAGACCTCTACGACCACTCGTGCTGCAGCCCCCGATCATGGACACCCGCGGCCAGCCATTCCGCTCCCATTCATCGACTCAGCGTCGCAAACTCGTCAAGCGACCCCCCTCCCACCACCATTATTCGCTCTCCTCCGGCGGCTTGGACGCTGGGCCTGCCTCCTCCTTCGACCCTCATCTACCCATCCGCGGCCGGGCCACTCACCACCAGAGCCTCCGAAGGAACCCCAGCGCTCCCTTGCCCGCCAGCACCTTCGACGCGTCTGGCGGCCCGTCCTTGCCGCGATCCCTTCATCACCCCTCAGCCGCTGCCGCCGCCGCCGCTGCCGCCCCCCATCGATCCTCAAACATCGTCCCTCCTCCGCGCCTGGCACAGCGTGACTCGGCCGTCCCCGTCCTCCACAATAACAACAACTTCCACCACAACCACCACCACCACCACCACCACCACCACAACAACAACAACAACAACAACAACAACAACAACAACACCCTCAACCACAACCTCAACCACAGCCACAACGCCGCCGTCGCCGCTGCCGCCGTCCATCATCATCACCCGCACCCTCACTCCCACCTCCACCACTCCCACTCCCACCTCCACCACCACCATCCTCACCACCACCACGCCGCCAGCGCCAGCGCCGCCGCCGTCTCCTTCAACTCCTCCTCCTCCTCCTCCTCCGCATCCGCATTCAGCTCCTTAAACCAGAACTCGGCTGCCTCCACCGCTGCCACCACTACCACCACCAGCAGCAGCAGCAGCGGAACCCCGGGCTCGGGCCTCATTTCCAGCTTTCCCCATCGCCCGAGCCAGAAGCGCCGTTCCGACCCAAACTACCGCGGGAGCCAGTTTCGACACAGGGGCCCCATCGAGGACCTCATCGGCAACCCCTTCGACGGCGCCTTGATCCTCGGCCAGTTCCAGTCCAGGGACCCGAGCATAAGGCAACCCCCAAACGCACGCCCGCAGAAGCCTGCCCCCGGCGTCAATCCGTTGCCGTCATCGACTTCGACTTCGACTTCGACTTCGACAGCGTCACCGGCGTCGGCGTCAACAGCATCGACACCAACTCCAGCTCTAGCAGCCGCATCAATACCAACAACAACAACAACAACAACAACAACAACACCAATAGCGGCACCGGCATCGACATCGGCATCGGGACCGGCTCCAGCTCCAGCTACAGCAGCAGCTAGGACAGCACCTGCGCCTGCAACTGCAATTGCCGCTGCATCTGCATCAACCACGACATCTCTAACAACACAAATACAAATACAAGCAGCATCATCAGCATCAGCATCGGCATCGGCATCGGCATCGGCACCGTCACCAGCACCAGCGTCAATATCAGCTTCAGCATCAGCAACAAGGCCAGCACCGGCTCCAGCATCAGCCCCGGCACTAGCACCGGCACAGGCACTAGCATCCGCACCCGTACCCGCACCCGCACCCGCACCCGTTCCCTCTCCCGCTCCCGCTACCGCTACCGCTACCGCTCCCGCTACCGCTACCGCTACCGCTCCCGCAGCCCACCGTCGAAACGCCCCTCCGCTCCTCAGGGCCGGCACTGAACCTCGCCTGGCAAAACCGGCCCTCGTGCGAACGTCGCTGAGCTACAACATGGATCCCTCGTCCCTGACGGAGAAGCCCCAGCCCGCCAGGGCCGCGACAGACCTCCCGTCCGTCAACCCGAAGCGCTTCTCCGACGAGGGCAAGGAGCTCAAGCCGGCCACACGCAAGAAGACTGGCTTCTCCGGCTTCGTCAACGGTCTCGTCGGCTCCCAGAAGAAGCCTGTCATCTCGGCGCCAGAAAACCCGGTTCACGTCACCCACGTCGGATACGACAGCTCTACCGGGTTGTTTACTGTGCGTCATACTACTTTCTATACGCTTTTTTTTTTGTCACCCCCCTTTTCCATCCTTCCCCTCCATTCCATTCATTCCCTCCTTTTGATACTTCTTCTTTCCCCTCTTTGATTCGTTGCCCCCCCAAGTCCCTTCCCCCCCCCCTTTCTTTTTTTTTCACACGTGGAATCGGCTACTGCACTTTGCAGTAGTGCTCGGCATCTGAAATCTTGATCCCCTTTCCCCAACCCCTTTTCTAGCCTTCTCATCTTGCGCGCGCGCGCGTAAAGGAAAAAAAAAAGAAATGCTGACGTTTTTCGCCGTCCATGTAGGGTCTTCCGAAAGAATGGCAGCGACTGATCAGCGAGAGTGGAATATCGGAGAAGGAGAGGAGGGAGAATCCGCAGACAATGTGTAATATTTTGCAATTCTACAAGGAGACGACCGAACGACCGCCAGAGGACCAAGTCCTCGAGAAGTTCCACAATGCTTCCGCGCCATCAGATCCGCGGCAGTACCCCAACTCACCAGCGTCGCCTAATACGTATCCCGCAAACTACCTAGGTATGTGTGCTCCCAGGCTCTTGCCCCCTCTTTGCCCCCCTCTCTTCTTTTCTTCTCGTCATCATCAGGCCGAGACTTCATCTGACAATCCATTCCTTCCTCAAGGGAGCTTCGAGAATCCTCGAGCGCCGCCTCCGGTCCCTGGTGGGAAGCTCTTGGGGCCCGCGTCCAGCAAGGACTTGAATCCCAACCGCCCGGCACCGAAGCCGCCCGTCAGCATGAACAACAGGGCGCTCCCCCCCAGCGCATACCCCACCAAAGACTCGGCCATTGGCATGTCGCAGCCCGCGGACGACATGTCGGCCGGCTACTTCAGTCAAGCCCACGACGGCTCCTCCATGCTTCCTGACGAGTACAGGTCGAGATCGAGATCCAACTCGCGGGCCAACGGACCTCCGAACTACAACCCGCAGCAGGCCCACCAGCTCAGCCAGGCCGCCCAGGCCAGCGCCTACCAGCAACAGCTGATGCAGCAGCAGCAGGAGCAGGCCCTGGCGCAGGCGCAGGCGGCCATGGCCGGGCAGATGGGCCGCACGCCCAGCAAGCGACAGGGTCCCCAGGCGGCGACGGGAGGATACGGCGCGGACTCGAACGGCTACCACAACAACAACAACAACAACTCGTCTCGCCAGCAGCCCAGCCCCGGGGCCGCGGCCGGCGCCGGCGCCGGCGCCAGGCCGAGGCAGCGCGCGCGCCAGCCCAACGGCCTCGACGTGGTCGCGTCGCTGAAGCGCATCTGCAGCGAGGGCGACCCGCGCGAGATCTACCGGGGCTTCACCAAGATCGGCCAGGGCGCCTCCGGAGGCGTCTACACCGGCCACGAGCGGGGGACCAACCGGCTCGTCGCCATCAAGCAGATGGACCTAGAGCAGCAGCCCAAGAAGGATCTCATCATCAACGAGATCCTGGTCATGAAGGAGAGCTCGCACCCCAACATTGTCAACTTCATCGACAGCTTCCTCTGCGGCGGAGAGCTGTGGGTGGTCATGGAGTTCATGGAGGGCGGCAGCTTGACCGACGTCGTGACGTTCAACATCATGACCGAGGGGCAGATCGCCTCGGTCTGCCGGGAGACCCTGAGGGGGCTGCAGCATCTGCACTCCAAGGGCGTCATCCATCGGGACATCAAGTCGGACAACATCCTGCTCTCCAACGAGGGCCACATCAAGCTGAGTGCGTTGTCTGCCGCCTTTTCTTTTTTTTTTTTTCCCCATAAATTTATCGTTACTTGAAGCTAACGGAATGACTTACAGCCGACTTCGGGTTCTGCGCGACTATCAACGAGGCCCAGAGCAAGCGGACCACTATGGTTGGGACGCCGTACTGGATGGCCCCCGAGGTCGTGACGCGTAAGGAGTACGGCCGCAAGGTGGACATCTGGTCCCTCGGCATCATGGCCATCGAGATGATCGAGGGCGAGCCCCCGTACCTGACGGACACGCCGCTCCGCGCGCTCTGGCTCATCGCGACCAACGGCACGCCGCAGATCAAGAACGAGGAGGAGCTCTCGCCGGCCTTGAGGGACTTCTTGTACTTTGCGCTCAAGGTGGACCCGGAGAAGCGGGCCAGCGCACACGATCTCCTCAGGGTGAGTCCCCCATCAAGAAGGAATAAGTCTAAGTCTGTCTGTACGAAAATCCTTGCTAACCCCTCTCCCCAGCACGAGTTCATGAAGCAGTGTGTCGACGTGTCACAGCTGTCCCCCCTCGTCCGAGCCACCAGGGAGCAAAGAGCCCGAGAAAAAGCCCGCAAGGGCTAAGCCAACAAGCCCGCCACACACCGCAGGCATACATACACGGATAGCACGCCGGCGAAAAGAGATGAATGCAAGGGCTGCAAGGGTGGGACGCCGGGGGGACGCATTGATGGAAGTATACATCTCGTAGAGGGGGGGTTTAGTAGAGCGGGGGGAAGGCAGGGAAGGGAGAAGGGGAAGGGGAAGGGGAAGGGGAAGGGGAAGGGGAAGGGGAAGGGGAAGGGGAAGCCAAGACCTCGTGCTGTTGCGCTGCCAACGTCCAGATACTGAAATTGAAGCTGGAGACCTTTCCCGAAGTATGGGGCTCGGGATATTCTCGACGGAAAAGAAGAAGAAAGAGGGAGCAGGGCGGGCGGCGTAAGCGGTCTTTTGCGCCTCCGGGCAGAAGGCGATATCGAGTCAACAGTAGTCATGATTCTAATGAAGCTAATCCAACCTTTCTTCTTCTGCGATGACTCGGATCTGTATGTACATGTAGAGCGTCGAGCCGGGCGTGGGAGGGACTGCAGGGGAGGGAATGTAGTCGTACTCCGTGGAGCCGCCATCCTGGATCACTAAGTGCCCACCTACTTGATCATATCAACTGATGGGAAGCACTGCAAATGTACGGAGTACGGAGTATGGAGTCGCGCAGCACGTGTAGAGCACACGCACTGGGCTGGATGGGAATAGCAGCAGCAGCAGCGGACAGACCCCCGAGTCGCTGACAGGCACGGCGCAAGAAACACCAAGAGCCATGGAGTTGGACCTCGACTCGCACAAGCACCGGTGCGGGGTTTGGCACAAGTACGGAGTACGGAGTACCTACGATGGATCCATCGTGTTGATGGATTCCGAGTCTTGCGCAAGATGCGCAGCCGAAGCGCGGGGACCAACAAGAACGCGAGAGGGACGGGCGGCGCGGTCTCGCTGGGACGAGGAGCCAGAGTCGCGACCGCCGAGGTGGCAAAGGCATTGATGGATGGCAAAGGCCGAGCAAAGGCCGACAAGGACAACCAGCTCTTTCGCCTTCTTCCGAGGCGGCTGTGCTGTGTTCGCAGCGACTGCTTGGCTGTTCATCCTAGGCGCACAATGCATCAATGTCACGAAACAGGGCAATGAGGCTGGGATTTCTTCTTCTTTTTTTTTTCTTCTTATTCCACGTCCGGGTCTATCGCACCCTGAGGTGTTGATGTGACTTGTCTCTCTATCTTCTCGTCCCCCGTCTTGCACCGACGTCTATGATTCATCCTTCTATGTGTGTGTCTCAGGCCCTGCAACGGAACCTCGCCAGTAGGCAGACAGACCATGAAACCCCAAACTCCTAGCAAAATGAAGATGTGATCAAAGCAAACAACAAAGCAACCGGCATTGCGTAGTATTCAAAGGCAAACAGGAAAAAAAAAAACAGAAAAGGAGGACGTGAGAGCTTGCTGCCAAATGCGTTCCAGATCTGCTCCGCGCTTAGTAGCAGGTGTAGCCACCGTCGATGATGATGTTGGTGCCGGTCATGAAGGTGGAGGAGTCGGAGGCGAGGTAGACGCAGAGACCGTTGAGCTCGTCGACGTTGCCGAGACGGTTCTGGGGGGTGAGGGACTTCCAGATGTTCTTCTGGGCGTCGAGGGCGGGGACGCGGTTCAGGGCGGTGTCCATGTAACCGGGGGAGATGCAGTTGACACGGATGCCGTGCTTGGCCCACTCGGCGCCGATGGACTTGGCGAACTGGATGACACCGGCCTTGGAGGCGTTGTAGCAGGACTGCTCCTGGGGGTAGTTGACGATGGAACCGGACATGGAGGCGACCAGGATGACGCTGCCGGGCTTGCCAGCGGCCATCATGGCACGGCCGACGGCCTGGGACATGAGGAAGGAGCCCGTCAGGTTGATGTCGATGAGACGGCGGAACATGGCAGGGTCGTAGGTCTCGGCCTTGATGTTGGAGTCGGCGATACCGGCGGCGTTGACGAGGACGTCGGGGGCGCCGTAGAGCTCGACGACGGAGTCAACGGCGGCGTTGATGGCAGCGCCGTCACGGACGTCGACCTTGAAGAAGGAGACGGGGAGGCCCGACTTCTGGTGGAGCTCGGCAGCGGACTCGTCACCGAGCTGCTGGTTGGCGTCGAAGATGACGATGGCCTTGGCACCGGCCTCGGCGCAGGCACGGGCCATGTGGTTGCCCAGGCCACGGGCACCACCGGTGACGATGATGACCTTGCCCTGGACGGTCATGGTCTTGAGGGTGTGGGGGAGGCTGTCGTAGACCTTCTTGGTGAGGGGCTGGACCTCGGAGTGCTCCATGGGGGGAGCGGGGCTGTCGAAGGGGATCTTGGCAGCGCTCTCAGGAACCTGGAGGGTCTGCTTGTCACCCTGGCCGGCACCGTAGATGGTGATGGGCACCTCCTTCTCGCGGACGACGCTCTGCTTGTTGGCGGTGTCGGAGACGCGGACGGCGCGGGTGGCGGAGAAGAAGCGGGCGCTGTTGCTGGGAGTGGCAACGCGAGAGACGTTGGCAGCGCGGGTGAGGCGCATCATGTTTCGGGCGGGGAAAGACATGGTGACTGATGGGAGAGGATGTGATTAAGGAAGATGAGAGAGAGAGAGAGAGAGAGAGAGAGAGAGAAGCGGGGGGGGGGATTAGGCAGAGATGGATGCTGTAGAAGCAAAGAGAAGAGGAGGAGGAGGGAGAAAAAGAAGAAGGGCGAGGAGGAAGCAAGGAGCTCTTATGTGTGCGGGACGACGCCCAAGGTGGAGAATCAGGTGGGAATTGGGAGAAGAGAAGAAGCGAAGCCTGAGAGCCTGAAGAGTCGGGTCTGCTTGCTTGATGCCGTTGCTCGAAAGCGAGGTGAATGGTGCGAGGATGGATGCAGAGAGCAAAGGTATCGATTTTTGCGAGCGCCGTCGAGGAGGACTGATATAGGAATTCGGAAATCTAGCGGCAGGGGCCCATCAAGGTCTTGTGGGGGTCCTTGTCGGGGAGTGCGCGATGGGAGGGGGGCGTGAGAACAACGCAAGCGAAAGCGCACGGACTGAGCAGGGCCGGATCTACAGGGGGGGGGAGGGCCGCATGTGCTGAGGAGGGCCTTGGCGGCGTCTCCCCCTCCCTCCCCGATCCCGCTGGGGCTTCTCTTCGCTCTCGGTGGCGTTGGAGCGGGCGAGCTAGGGCAGGGCTCTAAACAAGTTCCAGTCAGCCGTGAATAGAAGTCGGGGGAGCAGAAGAAAGGCGAGGCGAAGAAAAACTTTTACCGTTCGGGGGCAGGACCAACATAACGGAGAAGTCGTACATACATACAGCTCTTTTCCCCCCTCCACAATTATGTAATCGCCGGCAGCCAGCAGCAGGCGGGCTTCTCGTGGACAACGGGGCGATGCCAATTGTCGATGCGGCCCGCAATTGTTGAGGGGATGCGGAGATGCATTGTACTCATGTGAGTACGAGTGAGTAGTAGCTGTCAACGAATTGACGAATTGATGCATCCATGGTGTACGGAGTCCTGAGTGCCGTCCTCGTCGACCGGCACAAGCTCATAGTAGCAAGGGCTGTTCGCAAAGGGCAGGCATCCCAGCGATGGCTTGTGGACGACGCCAATGTCCGCAGGGAGACAGCTGAGTCGACTCCCGATGAACTCCAGGTTCCCTTGTGCCGATGCCACCAACAGCAGCCTCCATCTCTTCCACGATGCAGGCCAGCCGCTCTGCGATGGGAGTGCTGAGCGCTCTGGAGACGCCGTATTTTGGGTTGCTGCCTGGGCATCCATCAGTACGGAGTACTCCGTGCACTTGAGTCCATTCACCCACCTCCCCCTCCATCCTGCAGGTGGGCTGCCACAACGGGTGTGTGGTACCTGTCTCGTACCTGTAAACTCGTGCCTGGGACTTGTTCCCTCCCTGCCGATGATTTTTTAAGAGGCACCTCCTGACACACCCGTTTCCCGACCAGGCACCTAGTAGCCCAGAAGGCAGTGCTCAGGAGGCTCCTGCAGATCCCCATTGAACTTGTCTCTGCTGATAGGGGGGGATCCCGCCAGCATTTCCTGGCTCCATGGCACCATGTCCTTGTCTCCTCCGACCAGAATGCATAGGTAGCATTGAGATTCTCGTTGCCGCCTCCATTGGGCTGGCTGATTGAGCAGAAGAGTGACCCCGCCTGGCTTCATTGAAAAAGAGAGAAAGGAAGGCTCGCTTCGTTGTCCCCCTCACGACCCTCCTCTCCTGAGACCTTTGACTTCCACATCTGTCCTGTAGGAGGGACGAATACGGCAAGTGGGTGATGTGGCAATGCTTTGTACATACATATGTATGTACGGAGTACCTCGGACGCAGAAGAGAGGCACTCGTACTCGTATGTACTGCTGCAGTGTCCGATCTCGTCTGAGCGCAGATGGGTGTCTCTCGCTCCGTCCAACGCGGCACCGGGTGTCAAGGCACTCCGCACACGGAGAACGGACACGGACAGGCAGGCATCCCGGTCTCCTCAGTCCTGTAGCCGTACCTGTACTCGTACAGAGCACAAGTACTAACTCGTACTCCGGACGGGACCTCCGTACCTAGAGGTACACCACCTCCTGTACGGAGTACGGAGTGCCTAGTAGGTGAGCCACACCAAGCATCGCTCTCACAGATCGGCCTGCAGCGTCGGATCCGACATGCCAGGGGGTCCCGGAGCAAGACTAGGATCGGTGCAAGCAACCACCGGGGATTATTTCTTGCAATCACTGCTCAAGGTCCGGATTCGGCGCAGGACACTCACGTCCCGGCGGGGTCGCATCCCGAAGCAACCCTACCTCGTGATGAAGTTCGAAGATGGTCCTTTGTGCGAAGCACGCCCAGTCCACAAACAGAGAGGTGTGTGTGTCTCGAGTCACATGGAATATCACCTCGGGCGCGGGAAGAGCGGGATCAAAAATAGACACGGAGACCTTTATGGACTGCCGCGCCGCACCAACGGTGTCCATGAGACCTCTCGGCAGAAGGCAAAATGCTGGGTGCCTCTACTCCGTAGAGCTGTTCTTAACGTCGGAGCAAGCGAGTGACTTTCGATGATAAGGTAGCTTCGGCATTCGGCAAGAGGCCTGTCTGGCAGGCGTGATCAAGGTCGCTATCAAGAGTTGCGTTAGAAACCAATTGAGCAAAGAGATTTCGCCAGATAGAGATACTCCGTAGACAGACTTTTACCAAGTTCACCCAAGACTTCCACTCAAAGAGGCCGATTCAAATTTTTCATGTCACGAGAAACCCGAAGGAGCCTGTTGATAAAGCAGGGTGACTGCCAGTTCCGAGATCCTGGCAAACCCCATTATCGATCCTTTGCTCGTCGAGTTTTCAACCAGGGGAAGCAGCCGCTGGTCATGGTTTGAAGATGCGGCCCGAAAGACTCAACTGATTCTGACAGCCGGCCACTACGAGTATCAGTCCTTTGTCCATATCGTGTCGCGATATCGATTGGAGAGAGCTTCAGGTTCAGCATCGCATGGAATGCTTCGAACACTTGCCTGCACAGACCGGCACGAGAGCTGCAGAGGTGAGGGTGGTTGTGGTCCGCTGCCGATAGTCGATGCACCACGCGATTCAGGCGCTGCGAAGTCATGGTAGCTCTGGCCTTTATTAGCGCGAGCAAAACTCCAGGGGTGCGGGACCTATCATATGGAAATGCCGGCGATTGCGATGGCTCTAGAGTTTCGGACCAAGGCGCAAGCAAATGATGCTACTAGGTAGACACCACATGCCAGACGGTTTCTTCATTGTGCGGGGAAGAATCAATATGTTGGCTGGCTGGATGGATTGATTGATTGATTGATGAATTGGGGAAGTTTTCTCACGAGGATGAGCGAGAATCGAGCGTGACATGATGTTGAATCTTAACACTCAGAGCCTGAGGCTTTGTGACTCTCTGGACGTTGCACATTCGCACGGGAGGGCAAGAGGCATCAACGCAGCAACTTCAACTTGATCAAAGTCAACATCAAGTCACCAAAAACTTCTTGTTCGAGTGGCATCCAGGAACGGAGTACTCATGTCTATTGAGAAACCCGACTGACCTAAGGAATCAGACAGTGATATTTGTATTCTAGGGTAGACCAGTACCTGTTTTGTGGACTGAAGCTCAACTTCCAGTTGACCGCGAGTCGACAAAAACTTGAATGGAGGCTGATGGCTCTTGCCTCTTTCCATCCTGCTCAACCAACCAATGCACTGATGAACTGATGCTGCCCCAAAGCGGGAAAGAGTGACCATGGCAGACGATCTTGGACGGAAGCAGCGGATCATCCAACAGCAGGAATCAGGGAAAGAGCCAAGGATGGCGTCCAGAATCCAGGAGGGAAGGAAGCAAGGAGGTCACGACTTGAGATCAGGCTGAGGGCAGGAGCCTCCCAAGATGCTCCGCACGAGCTCCATCGTCCGAACCCTCGCGGCTCTCGCGAAAACTTTCAAGTTTTGTGCTGAAAATTTTTCCAACTTCACATTGATCGTTCGTGGCAGATCCGTCCTACTCCTGACGCAGTCTTTGTCTTCAACTTGCAGTTGCATCTATCTCATGCATGAACGAAACGAACACAGCTGCAGCTGCATCAGAGGGAGGGATGACAAAAAAAAATTTCGTCGTCCCGCACCACCGACCGCCGCACAGACACTGCCCTCGTACTCGTACACGAGCACGCAAACACTGCTTCGGGCCTGTCGTCGCATGCAAGAATCGTGAGCCTCCCAGCGTATTGGCTGAGACACGTCTCAATTCCCATCGTGAGTTTGCCATTCGCCCAGACCCAAGTGTGCCGGTGCGATCAGGCCGGAAACAGCTCAGAAGCTGCAATTGATGCCCAGCGCTGGAATGGGTGTTTTCTCCAGGAGCAGAGGGTCAGAAGTGACAAGAAGTTTTTTCACGAGATTGGGTGACTGACTGCTCTGGAGGAAGGCATGGATTCATCATAATCACCATCATCATTCGTTTGCGGGCTACTCGTACGGGATAGCTCGACTCGCACTGGCAGATAGATGGTGTCTTCCCACTCTTCTTCGCGGTCACATTTGATACTCGAAATGGCGTTGGGTACCACCAGACCACCTCTTGTCGCCAGATTGTCCTACCCCCACGCGCGCCCGACGCACGTTGCACCCTCCACCGCACCCTGCTGGCCTTCTGCACCGGCTTCTGGAAGTAAGGCACGTCCACATCCCACCGGGCTAGCGCACAAGGAGGGTGGAGGAGGAGGGGGGTAAGATGCATGCAAAGGGCCACTCCCCCCAGCAGTGCCCAGCTAGCGCATTTGTCAAGCGGAGCCCAATGCTCTGTGCTTCAAGGCAATGGAGCTCGGATGGGTTCAGAAATCCGTCTGCCTAGTTTTCGAGAGGGGAGAGAGGACGCGGAGAGAGACGAAGGAGAGACGAGATGGTAAGAGACGCGCGGATTTGAAGGTTGGCGGGCGGAAATTCCGACTCGCCCCCTCTTGCTTGATGGAGCCCAAGGTTGATATCGTTTTCTGCGGCAGCGGCAAGCAAGCACAGCTTCGTCCTACCAGTTCGAGTACTCGCATGAGTAAGCACTGGCCGCGGCCATTCGGGGTCGAGAGCAAGCCAGGAGGCGACGAGATATCCTGCTATGCGAGGACCATTGCAGCCATTCTGGCTTTTCGTATCGACATCGACATCGACATCGACATCCTCCAATCTCAGCAGGCTGTTCTGTCTGCCCCGAGAAAGCCGTCAGCATTTCCACCGCTTCCTTCTCAAGAGAGTAGCCATGACACCACTTCATCCAAAGACAAGTCGATATCCTTCCTCTCGGGAGATAGGCATACTGTGTACTCCGTACTCCGTACATACGAGGTAATCAATCCTCGACAGGGCAGTGGTGTCACGAGACGCAATGGGGCGACAGGGCCCGCGATTGATACCCCGCTAGCAAAGGCAAGTCATCCCGGAAGGCCGTGAACGTTCAATATCACTTGCTCTGCCTTAGATCTGGGAATCTGCTTCGTGCGGAGTCTCGCAGAGCTGGCGATGCCTCCCCTTGTCGACGTTCCCCGACCACCCCCCGGTGAGCTCACCGCGGGGATCGGACCACCTCTTAAATGGTTGCCTGCTTGCCAAGACAGCCTGAACCCTGCTCCATCTCCCGCGACAAGGGCACGCAAGTGTTCTACCTGCTAACTTTGAGATAGTCAGGAGAAGGTCCCCTGTACCACCAACCTCGATAAGTGCGGCAACGGCAGTGTTGGTACTCCGTACACACGGAGTAGGCAGTACTCCGTACATACTCGTACCTTTTCCGACGTGCCGTGCATTGGATGCGGTGGGTGCATTGCCGTGGAGGGCGAGGCTGGTCGAGCTTCTTTTTGAATGAAGATGCCATCTGTCTTGAAGCTGACCTTGCTAGCGTATCTCTGAAGATCTTCACAGCAAGCATTGATGCTTGCTTCAGTGACACGGGCTACGTGACGGTCACCCCTGAGCGACGCGGTGAGGACGACGTTCCGCACTCCGCACCCCGTACGAGTGTGAGTACTGTGCAACTATCCGGCGGATTGGAGAATGGCACGACAGAGCATCGCAAAGTTGCACAGAGGCGAGAGTCTCGGGGCGATGTCTTGCAAGTGATCTACGGCGTGGCTGGGAATTGAAAAATAGTCTCACTCCCCAAAGAGCTTCCTCATGGCAGCCATAGGTCGCCTGCCTTTCTGATTCATCAGAGCAAAAAACAGCTTCAAGGAAACGGCCATTCTTCGAAAGCCACGATAACATCGATCCGTCGTTCGGGAGAGTCTCCGTACTCGTACATACATCCATCGCGCACTCCGTGCAGCTTGTCGCCTCGGAGGCTGACGCCCAGTAGCCTACCGGTATGTACGAGTACAGATATGCCCCCTCCTCGCAGAGAGCAGCCCCAGAAAAAGGAAAAAGCTAAACCGAAAAAATTTCAGCATGTCCTCATGACCCGACAAGAGATTAGGAGGCTCATCCCGACCCCACGTTTCGTGCCGAGTTACGACGACCCCCTGTCGGAGGCTGGGGCGATGAAGCGGTTTGCCGGCTTTAACGACGGAAGATGGAGTGGGAGTGAAAGTCGACAGTAAACACACCCCTTGGCTGCCCGTCGGAGGACGAATGCCGACTTCTGTTGCCTCTCGTACAACAAACCCAAGATTGATACGAGTATTCCGTACGAAGTACTCGTATCGGAGTACGGAAACCTCCGTATGTATGGAGTACGAAGGCGTGTCTTCTCAGGCATGGCGTCGCGCATGATCCGCTTGTTCGGCTCCCAGTGGCTAAGATTGGGACACAATTGTCACCACTCTCAAAGATGTGAACTTGGAAAGGCTGGCTCGACTCGCAGGATTCCTGTGCTCACTGTCAGAAATAGGCGCCCAATGGACTCCCAATCGTCCCCCAAACTCCGTATTGGGTGGCATCTTCCAGAGGGCAGCTTCCCAGGGAGTTTGATTGACTTGTTGGGTCTGTTGTTTTCTCTTGATTTCCTTATCATCCCCCTTTCGAGGTTGAGTTTGGAATTGGAGCATCTTATGGGCCTTTTCCCTGACTGCCATCCATTGGAGTATCATGACAGCTTCATCAGCATCCCATCACCAAGCACTAGAGAGACGGTAGACGCTCCCCCAGTACTGAATTGACTGGTACACATGCTATTCATCTTACGGCAGAAGACGGACGACCGACACAATTTCAAACCCTCAAAGCCACTCACGTTTGTCACAAGGAAACGGTCCCTGCATGGCGTGAAAATTCCAGGAAGGGCAAATGATCTGCCCTGGTTTTCACCGTCGACAAGCAACGACATATCCCAGAAAGTGCCTTTGAAGATCACTGGCATTTATGCGCTTTCGACGATCTTGTAAGGAGAACCCCTGGGGCCGATCATCCCATATCTGGTCAACTGGTATTGTCTTGTGATTCGATCAGGACGTCGTGAAACCTTGCCGGACAGCCTTTCCCCGCCAGTCCTTGCATGCCAGTCTGCTGCCCGATCTCGAAGGCGATGGATGATGCGCCCCCCCCCCCCCCCCCCCCCCCCCCCCCCCCTCCTTCGAGGACGATGGAACGATCGGGGTGACAGGATGCCACACAGGCCTCTTGCATTGATCCCGCCATACGTACCTCCGTGTGTTCGCACGCAAGGACTCAATTGAAGACTCATCTACGGAATATGGCCGCCATGAGATGGTGGGCTGTGAGAGCAGGCGCAGACACACCTCTCGACCCACATGATGGCGATCTCGGCATTCTCCGCCCAGTGGCACTTCGGCACAGCCTCAGGCGGCTGGGCCTTGGTGCGAATCACGAAGATCGCCGGCTTGCTGGCTGCTGCAGTAGATCCCGTCCAGGGTTCCAGGGATCTGCCTTCAATTGGAACGTCCAAGCCATCTTCGAGCCGACGGGTTCTCCCCAGAGAGTGACATCCTCGTCTGTTTTGGCGGGGACAGCGAATGCACGGCATTTCCGTGAATCCATGCCTACCGTGGACCGCTTCCATGAAACACAGCAGCGTGAATACATATATCAGTCGAGTGCCTGGACGTATTCTGCGCCGTGCTAGGCCTGCGAATCGGTTTCAAGTCGTCCGTGGCAGTGTGGAGGACGCTTACCTACCGGTGGACGAGGTCATTCGCTGCGGCAAAGCACCCAGGCCCTACTACTCTCAACAGCGATATCCATCGACTTTGAATGCTATACTCAGAGTTCAAGTCATTATGGCAGCGTTGCTTTGGGTATACTCTATTTAGAAGGGACTGGCTCGGCTGTTTATAAGATACGTGAATCAGGCCTCAGACAAGACAAAATGGCTCCGGTCCCTCGCTTGAGTCAGCTCCGCGGCCCAGAAGTCCCTCCTGACCGAGTGTATCCGCTCCGCGTAGAACCTCGCGTACGTTCCTGCCCCGCAACCCCTCGCCACATCCGCCTCGTACTGCTCCAGGAGCTTCACCGTGACCTGGTTGATCTTCCGAAGGGCATCATGATCTGTGAGCAGCATCGTGGGAAGCAAGATCGCAGGACTAGGGGGATTGCCCGTGTGTGATGGGGTCCGCGACGGGACAGATGAGTTTTGGCCCACGGCCTGGGAGGAGGGGCCAGAGAATTGACCTGGTGGAGAGGCCGGCCTTGTGGGGGATTGGTCAACCTGTTGGCGCGGCGGCGGTGGTAGATCTCTCTTGCATCTTTTGCGTGAGTCGGCATTTGGTTCCTGGATTGACGGAGAGGGGCTCCTTGTCCGTTTTGCCGGGGGCTTGGCTTCCTTCTGCTGGGCAATGACTTGTTCCCGGCTGACTGGTTGCTCTAGTTGCCCCTTTTCGCTTGCCTTCGAGACCTGCTTTGATTGTGTGGTCTTGGGGGCCGCTTTTGCCTTGACCTCGGCCTTCCGGGCTGGTTTCGGTCTTGGCTTCGGTTTCGGCTTTGCTGCGGGCTTTCCCTTTGCTGCATTCTTGGAAGATTTCTTTGGTTCGCTTTTCGAAGTGGCTTTCTGTTCTCCCTCAGACCCTGCTTCAGCATTGAGTAGGGGCCTGGACTGAGCTTTTCTCTCTGGCTTCTTCTTGGCTTCCCCCGATGATTTGGCCGTCGACTTCGACTTTCCTTGTGGCTTTTTCTTTGTCCCTCCCTTCGATTCGGGCTTGGACTTTGGCTTTGGCTTTGGCTTTGGCTTGGCTTTGGACGCAGGCGCGGGCAGCTTTATTGGTTTCGGCTTGGATTTCACGGCAGTTTCAGATTCGCCAGCCTTCTTGCCTTGTTGTGCAAAAGGTAGCTCACGGGGTCGCGGCATGAGGCCTTGGATATCTTGCCTCATTTTCTCTCGCGACTGATCAAAGGTGTCGGTCGACGTCTGGGAGAACCCCTCACAACCGCTTGATTGGGAGGCACTTTGAAGAGTCGAGTCCGTTTCCCAAGACTGGGATCCACCTTGAGAATCCTGACTGAGTTGGTAACCCAGCGAGGCTTGAAAGACCGAAGACGGTTGAGAGACTTGAGAACCCTGGAGAAGGTGAGGTATGATTGGCACAGAGATTGAACGGCCATCTTGCAGCATTCCCAGCAGCGGCTGATGAGGGTAGGCTAGATGCTCGATTCCCGTCATCGTCACCAGGTCCTGACTGCCCTCGACGTTGAGGGAATTTTGCAAGGGAGAACCGACTAGTGGCTGATGAGGATGATGAAACTGTCTTCCCAGAAAGACGTGATATGGGTTGAAAGGCGAGTGGTAGGCTGGCTGCGACATCGTCTGCGACATCATATGATGGCTAAATGGCGAGAGGGGTTGATGAGGGGATGATGGCAGCAAAGGCGGGCTCTGAATTTGAGCGGTCGCAGGAACAGATTGCAATCGTCCATAAGGTGCGCTGGATTGGGGGAGCGGAGTATTGGAGTTTAGCATAGATGCGAAGGAGAGATCCGGTCCTTCTGGTGGCTGATCCTGAGAGCCAGGCCAGGAAAGAGGCGTGATGGACGATAGACGCGGTCCGAGATTTGTAGAAGGTAGCTGGTTCGATAGCGGTTGATTAAGTTTTGGTATTCCATCTTTCACTTGAAAGCCGAATTTCCTGAGCATGCAGGCGGCGACGTTGAAATCCCTCACCTCGCCGAACGTGACCAGGAGCCTTTGGCCATGTTGCTGCGAGTTGACAGACAGCTGCTGCGAATCTTTGTCAATGGTGACGGCTTCGGTCTTTCCGTTGGGCGAGTTCAGAAGGTCAGTGAGCTGGAAGGATAGCTATAACACGATGATTGATCAGCCCTCCTGGGTCCACGCCTCTTAGTGCCGGTAGGTCGCCGAGAATGCGAGACATGCTGTGAGGCTCACTACTCTTTGAAGTCCACAATGAGCCCGGAGCACCAGTTCGTTTCCGTCTCCGCTTGGAGAGCGCTGTCCCTCTAGCGAGAGGGTCAAAGAGGCGTCTGACTGGGACGCATCGTGAACCCTGCTGGAGAGCCTGTCGTATATCTCTAGTCGCTGGAGGGGACATCCGGACAGGGGCGTGGGAGGTGGCGACATGGCTGGAGTACGGAGTACCAGCGGAAGCTTGGCGCAGGCAAGCACGTCGAATGCGAGATGAATCACGAAGGACAGGGAATGGCGGAGGAAGAGGCTCAACAGCCAAGGCCGAGGACAGAGAGAGGCATCATTGTGTGTCGTGGCCTTTGCATGCATCGGTGCAAAGAGGAGATTTCCTTTTGGGCTGAGGTTCATGTGGTCCTCAAAGAGAGGGAAAGCAGGAAAGAGGTCACGACCGAGGAGTTCCTTCCTCGCAAGAACTGAATTTGCGATGCGTTCCTTCCTTGCAAGAATTGGAGCTGTGATACATACGTTCCTTCCTTGCACTGCGATACTTCAATGTTCGAGTACCAGGACCTGGCAGTGGCTCGCGTCGTGCCTGCCCTCGAGGCGGCGGCAGCAGCAGCAGCAAGATCGCCCAAGCCGGAGTCGATCCGATTGGCGGGCATGAGGCAGCCATGCATCATGAGGCAGCCACGACCCGACCAGGATCGATGGATCCCTGGTGCAGTCACGTGAAGATAAGATAGCGGCCAGCGACTGGCATCCATGATCCTCGTCGCGCGGCGCGCCAACCGCCGTCGAATTATGCGCATCGATTTGCAGGCCGGCGCAGCGACAAGAGCGAGTCCGACGTCGATCCAGTCGTCTTTGGAGTAGGTGGTCAGGACTTTGCGCTCGGCAGAGAGAGATACCCCGATACCCTGGGCGGGACCTGCGCCCTTGATTCTTTTCCAACGCTGCTGGGTGCCCCTGCGTTGACTGGACCGGCGCGGTCTAGATTGACGACGACATCAACGACGACATCGACGACGACATCGACGACGACATCGCCAACGGCATCAACGACGACATCGATTACGACATCGACAGTGACGACGACGACGACGAAGACGACGACCAACGACCAACGACTCGACTGGTGCTTCTTCCTCGATTCCGAAGACTATAACCCCCCATATCGATTGCTCCCATAGATCAGCTCGGCGCTCCAATTGAACCGTGGCATTGCGCTTGCCCTTACACCCTTGATCCTTCGATCCGCACTCGTCGAGACATGGCTCCCGCTTTGCCCGAGGTGCCACAGCACACCATTGATCGTACTCCCGAGTACGAGGAGTTCATGAACAAACTGAAAGACTACCACGCGAAACGAGGAACGGTCCTGGACGCAGAGCCCAAGGTGGGCATGATCCATCTGGACCTGCTCAAGGTCTTCAACCACATCGTTGCAAACGGCGGCTACGACAAGGTGTCCGAGGAGAAGCTGGCCTGGCGCCGCATGGCATCGGAGCTCGGCGTCATCTCCAACAACGAGGCGTCGACGGCCTTTGCGCTCAAGGAGAAGTTCTACAAGAACCTGGCCGCATACGAGATCAGCTCGGTCCACGGCAAGGAGCCCCCGCCAAAAGACATCCTGGAAGACGTCACGGCCAAGGGCGCCGGCCTCTTGACCCGCACACGAGAGAATTTCAGAGGCAAGCGCGAGAGCAACGTCGGCGCGACGGATTCCGCAGCCTCTGGAGACGACGGCACGCCTGTTCGAGAGAGGCCGGCTATCGATGCCGCCGCCAGTGCACGTGCTTCTAGAGGCCTTCGTGAAGCTCCACCCCAAAGAGTTCTCTTTCAACCAGACACGACCTCGTCTCGCGCAACGAGACAAAGCACCAGTCAGCAAAACAGCCACAATCACAACCACAACAACAACAACAACAACAGCAGCAGCAATCATCATAACCACAACAACAACAGCAACAGCAACAATAACAGCAACAACAACAACATTTCCTCCAACACGACCGCCGCCGTCGCAAATCCCAGCAGCAGCAGCCTTAATTATAATAGTACTACCAACAAGAGCAGCGTTGGCTTGAACAACATGAACACTAACAAATACATAGCTCCCTCGGCGACGAACCACATGCCGCACAACATGAACATGGCGCCGATGCCCCCGGCGTCCCTGCATGGGAATAGAGGAGGGCCGTCGATCATGCATCATCCGCCCAATTCAGAGAACACCTCACACCTGGTCACGTCTTACCAACCAAAACACTTGAAGCCCCTTCAGCTTATCGCCGTCGCGACCCCTAGCAATGCGCCGAATGAGTTCCAAAAATTGCGCCTTCCGCATCGCTTCGCTTCAGACCCTGCTACCCGTCAACCTTTACAGCCTGGAAGTAAGTCAACTGAAATATCTTGTCTCAACTGAAATCAGAAACGCGTGAGAGTGCAAGGCTGTTTTTTTTTCCTTTTCCCCTTCGCGACTGACAATCTTCTTTTTTTTCCACCAGCCGGATTTGACGGTCCAAACATCTATACTCGCTGTCTTAACGCACTACGATCTGGTCTCCCGGCAGAACAGGCTTTTGCGCTGAACCACCTGGTCAAGATATCTTTTGAACGGGGTGATAAGTACAAGTTCGACGCATTTCCCGGTCTGGCCGAGGGCCTTGTAGAAAAGGCGCTTCAGGTTGGCAGCCTGTTCTACCATGTCAACTGGACAGTGTCCTGGGACTGGACAGAATCCAGTGACATTGGTAGCCTGGATGGCAACTATGGGACACCAAACATCCTTGAGAGGATCCAGAACTTAGTGGAAAGAGACGCGCCGGACGCGCTTCAGACAGAGAGCTTCGCCGACGAGATGGTCCTTATTACGGAAGCCATCTTGACCATACGAAACATGCTGACGCTTCCCGAGAACGCCCTTAACATGGCCGACTTCCCACCGATCAAGGATCTCGTCTGTATCATCTTGAACCTACCCGTCAGAGACTCGCTGGTAGAGATCAAACACCTCGGCCTGGATATTGCGGAGTCACTCACGCCCTTCATGGTCCTGGACTCGGATGACCCCCTTTACAAGACGCTGCTCGCGCAAATGACGTCTGACGACCGGGGCACCATCCTCACTGCTTTGCGGGCCCTCGCGAGAATCTCCATGAACCTGGAGGCCACCAACAGACTGGGCGACATTCCTGGACCGGTCCTCCAGCGGATCATGAGCTGGCTCCTCCTGAACGACGACGAGCTCCTGGACGCGTGTCTTGACTTCCTCTACCAGTACACGGCTGTTGTGGCCAACGTGGATCACTTCTTGCGGACCACGATTCCGGAAAACCTCGTCGAGCAGCTCATTCGCCTCCTGGCGCATGGGGCGCGCAGGGTGACGCGAGAATACACCTTGGTGCCGGAGCAGAGGCTGCCCGCCCGCGATGAGATCGCGCCCATGCCGGAAGACCTGCTCGAGGACATGCTCAAGCTGGAGGAGCCCGAGCGCGTGCACCAGTGGGTCAAGTGCTTCTTCGAGGAGGACCAGCGGTCCTTCATCACGCAGCTCGCGGCGTGGCAGGCGTACCAGTCCGCCTTTGCGACGCCGCTCAAGACGATTGGCCATGCCATGATCACGCCTGCGGACTTCATCCGCAGCAGCACGTCGGTTTATAAGGACTCGAACGCGCAGGTGCTTAGAGAGCCGGGCGACCCTCAGCAGAAGTTCATCATACACGGCATCCGGGCGCGGCCGCGGCCGCTGAGCTTCGACGGGGTGGAGTACGGGCGCTGCCTGTGGGCGACGAACCCCGAGCGCAAGAACGAAAAGTGCGGGCACTTCTTCCTCAAGCAGGAGCAGATGTGGAACCACATCCTCACGGCGCACCTCAACGAGAAGAAGGGCGACGACGGGCGGTACGGCAACGCGCAGAAGGCGTTCCGGTGCACGTGGGGCGAGTGCTTCAAGTACGAGAAGCCCACCCTGCTGCACCTCCAGGAGTTCGCGCGCCACATCAACACGCACATCTCGGCCATGCTGCCGATCCTTCAGAAGAACAGTGTCAAGCGGCCGCGCAACCCGTGGGTCATCCCCGCCGAGACCATGACCGTCAGCTTCTCCGAGACGCCCACCTTCCGGGACGAGCGCACGCCCGAGGCGCCCCCGCAGGCGGCCGGGATCCCGCTCAGCGCGGTCCTGGTCCTGCGCAACGTGGCGCGCAACGTGGTCAAGACGGAGGCCGAGGACGAGCTGGTCAAGACCCAGGAGAAGACCAAGAGCCTGGAGAGGGGCGGCTGGAACGAGAGGCTGTTCCGGCCCTACCTGCCGAGGCTGTACGAGATCTTGGCCGAGAATTTGGCAATGGTACGTTTTGCTTCCTGTGTGCGCGCGCGAGAGAGAGAGAGAGAGGAGGGGGAGAGAGCGAGGGGGAGACCGCAGTGGGAGGGAATTTCAGAGAAGTAAGAGGCCTGGCTAACAAAACCGACGCAGAGCCCCTACATCGCCTCCCTTTTGGAGCTCATCCGTGTAAATATCGACGATGAGCGTGATCGATAGAAAGGAGGGGGAAACTGAGACAAGAAAGGGAAGAAAACAGGGCACCATTGGAGTTGGGCTGATTTCGACGACTACATATGTAATGCGTATGGTAGGACCGTGGGGGAAAGAAGGAAAAAAAAAAGCAACAGAGCAGCATGGCTCGACAGCAACGGCATGCGTGCTCGAGGGACTGGCGTTTGGGGGAGATGATGTTCAGGGCTGTTGTTTGGGGGAAGATATTCTCTTTTTTTTTTTTCTTTTTTTTCTCCCTTCTCGTTCGACACGAATAAAGTCTAGGTATTGTTAATGTCTGTTCGAGCACGTGTATGCAAGAGTACATGTATGTGAGTCTGTATGCAAGAGTATGTGAATGGTTCCTTGTGAGTTGATGCTGCGAGTGTGCGATCGTGTTCTGGCGCCAGTCCCCTTTCTTTGCGGCCTTTGGATTAATTGCCACCAGCATTGGCCCGCCCATGCGAAAATCCACCCAAGTAGCGCAGACGCGAATGGCAGTCCCATTGGTGTTTGACTCGTGGCAGAGGACTGTATCGTCAACGACACTCATGATTCATCGTCTGTTGACTACATGTATCCAGACTGACTGACTGATTGGGGAGTTTCCCCCCGCTCTAGAAGAAAAGGCTATACTTATACAACTGATCCAAAAGAAATGTAAAGCTCTGATACGCGAGACCCGTTTCTGCAATATCAATGAGGAGAAGAAGAAGAAAAAAAAAAGCCAGACGAACCCGTGAGAAGAAGCAAGATCCCTAAGAAAACCCAGGAAGGAGAGGAAGAAGACAAGCCAGAGGAGAGAGAAAGGACACAGTATATGGACAGGCCAAAAGCAGGGCAGACATATGAAGAGCATCAAGTTATGTGGGTATCAGGCCGCGCGTCAGACTCTCATCTTCACGTAATTGCTGGGGAAGATGCCCTCCCGCTCCCCGATCCTGCCCGTCCTGTGCGGTGTCAGCTTCGTGGTCATTGAAGGAAAATGGGGGAGTGAAGAAGAGACCCACCACCAGTCGTTTTCGCTATCCGTCTTCTTGACTATTGTGATGATCTCGCCCTTCCTGAAGCCGAGGTCGCCTGGCTGGTCCGGGTCGAAGTTGTACATGGCTATGGCCTCGGGCTTGGCGGGCGCCTGCCTCGTCGCGAACGCGGGCTTGGGCCCCGTGGGCCTCCCGGGCGCGGGCTTCTTATTGGCCTGCATCCCTCCGGGCGAGTTGAATGTCTGAGACCGCGTGGGCGAGGAGAAGTCCCTCTGGGAGGAGGAGGAGGGCTGGTCGTAGACGTCGTCGCGCCAGGTGTTGGATCGGGAGACGCCGGCCGGTGATGCGCTGCCCGGGGCGGAGCCGCGGCGGCCCTCCCAGCCAACGTCGTCGTGGTGGTCGTCGTAGACGGGGATGTCGTTGTACATGGTGTCGTCGGCGCCGGTCCTGGCGCCGCGGAAGACGCCGGTGTTGAGGATGTTCATGAGCGGGGCGGCCTGGGAGGGCAGGGGCACGGAGCCGGTGAGGAGCTGCTGGGCGGTGTACCGGGTGCCGTAGAGCTTCTCGTTTGCATCGCGGCGCTCGATGATGGCGGAGCCCTCGAGGGAGACGCCGGCGAAGAGGCCCTTTGTCTTGGAGTAGCTGAAGATGCCGGAGACGCTGCGGAGGGAGGCGGCGCCGGCGGCCTCTGCGTTGCGGCCGACGGGCCCTGCGGCGAGGGAGACGTTGCCGCCGAGGGTGACGGAGCCGGCCTGGGCGAAGGTCTTTACGGCGGCGGCGTCGTTGAGGATGAAGACGAAGTCTGTGAGCTCGAAGCCGATCTGGCCGCCGAAGCCGCCGCCGAGGGTGGCGATGGCGCTGGGGGCGCTCCAGGAGCCGTCGGGCAGGCGGGCGACGACGAGGCCGCTCCCGAAGCGGCCGGAGCCGAGGAAGCCGGCCTTGAGGACGGTGATGATGGCGAGGCCCTTTGCGTTGGAGAGGACGGACGGCGGGATGATCTTGTCAGGGCCGAAGGCCTGGCGGGGGTTGATGAAGGACGAGAGGATCTTGGCGCATTTTTTGCATTCCGCTGGGTCGGGGCACGTCAGTCAAGTGTGCGGGCGAGGCTGGCGACGATGCGCGACCACCGCGATGCGAGGGCGGCGCAACCCCGAGGGACATGTGTGGTAGATCATATATCACGATGGAGACTGGAGTTCGGAGGACGATGGGGGAAGCTTACACGCCATGGACGACGGAAGAGGGTTGTTGATACCCATGCTTGCTGGAATTCGGCGGAGACCGGGAAGGATGCAAAGAGAGAGCGAGATGGATTGATGGGAGATGGAAGAGGAGAAATCAGAGGAGGGAGAGAGTGGGATTGGAATTGGGATGATATATGGAGGGACGAAAAAGAGAGGCTGCAACTTGAGTTGTTGTAAGTGAGCGGGAGGCTTAGTACTCGTAGGTACTCGTCGTGTTGGATTTGCTGACGCAACCAAGAAACAAAGTGGAAAGCGCTACGGAGTGCCAGGAAGCAGCCTGTGAATGGCCAGAATCCGGATTGGCTCGATTACCAACAAAGCCGGCAGGAACCAGTGGTGCTGCCTTCCGCTTGGAGACGCGGGGCTTTGCAGACGGAGTTACCGGAAAGTCGAGCCCACAGTATGAGAAGACTGCGGGTGCCAAAGTACCGCTGTCTCAGGAGGATTGACTGCTGCAGCCGTTGGGAGCACAGAGAGGCTGAGGTCCGGTCGTGACTACTACTGATGTACCTACATGTAGTATCTCGAGCATAACACAGAGCAA
This sequence comes from Escovopsis weberi, assembly GCA_003055145.1. Taxonomy (NCBI): domain Eukaryota; kingdom Fungi; phylum Ascomycota; class Sordariomycetes; order Hypocreales; family Hypocreaceae; genus Escovopsis; species Escovopsis weberi. Next base: position 697,327 of record NIGB01000005.1, read on the forward strand.
TTGGCGAGATGTTGATGGCCTGGACAGGACAATTGAATGGATCTACGAGTCCTTCGTACACACGGCATCATGGATATCCATCTCCAAGCCATGCGGCGGATCCAGGAACCTCGGCAGCTGCCCGGGGTCTCGCATCCAGAGAATTCGCCGTGCAGAGGCTAAGGTCCATACGGAGAGGTACGCGTACCACAGACTCAGTGTGGCGCAGCACCGCCGCCTCACCGCGGGCCTCCAGACAGCACTGAGCAGTGGCAGTTGCAGACGGTGGATGTGAGATATGAAGTACCGGTACGAAGCACTCAAGCAGCGCATCGCCCCGCGACGGAGCACGACAGCTGAGCCTCCATCGCACAGACGGAGGTAGCCCGTGCCAAGATGCGCATGTACATGTACCTGAACACCTCAGGTGCATCATTCTTGGAAGTTCCCCAGACACTCGCCGTCTCCACTGCAACTCCCCATCATCCTCCTTCAATCATCTCAATCAATCGATCCTCCAGGCCGAAGCGCTCGCAGCATCAGCATCAGCCCGTCACTCCATTCACAGCCTCTCCACACCAACAGCCGAGCCATCCCGTTGATCCATCCCGACAGGTGCTCCCTCTACTCCGCGAGGCCTCAATCTCACCGTTCACGCCCCCACGACATCCGCATACGCGCGCGCGCATACTGCCCCCCAAGTCCCTAGACCGCAGGCCTCAGAAACTCGAGCTCGCCATGTCCGAGGCCTACGAGCGCGAGCGCCAGAACAACGCGCGCCTCGAGGAGCTGTCCTCCAAGGTCACGGCCCTGCGCGGCGTGACCATCGACATCTACGACAACGCCCGCGCGCAGGACGTCATCGACAACACCGTACGCCCCCGCCTCCTTTGTCCCCCGGCCTTGTCTTGAAAGAGCAAAAGCGAAAGACAGAGAGAAAGAGAAAAGATTCGAAGAACAAACACACAGAGAGAGAACCAAGCACAGAGCTGACTCGCGGTAGTCCGACACGTTCACGTCCATGACCTCCCAGATCAGAGGCTCCGCCACCCGCCTCACCCGCATGGCCGCCTCCGGGAACAACGTCGCCATCGTCAAGCTGTCAGCCATCATCATCGGCATCTTCCTCATACTCTACTACATCAGCCGCTGGTTCGTCTGAGCCCTGGACCAACACCACACGCCGCCTCGAAGCGGGGATATGAAAATTCGGGTCGGGGCATGCGTTCTTTCAGGGGGTTAAGGAGGTCGGTCAATCTGCAGCGTCGATCATAAATTGGGATGTATACGGAGGCAGCAATACCCTCAGGTCATAGGCGTTGGCGTTTCTTTTCTTTTCTTTCTCTTTGTTTCCTCGCTGCTGCTTCTTTCGTTTCTTTTTTTAAACTATATTCTTCTGCCGTTCTTCGTCATACACAGCATACGTTTGATATGGTTCGGAGAAAAGGAGAGAGAAAAAGGTCACAAGTCCGGCTCACGGGCCGAATCAAAAAAAAATCATGACAAGACACTATCATGCCTGAGATACGTCGTCGTCTAAGTTCGTCGCCGTCCCCTATCTCGCCATCTAGTAAACAGGACTCCTAGCATGCAAACGCCCTTCCCCCCTTTTTCATCCCCTGAATGCAACCACAACCTACCCAAAAAGCCCAGCAAGGAAAGAAATTGACCAGGGCTGTGGACAAAAAGAAAAGCAATGAAGCAGAATATAAAAGGGAAAGAGAAAGCCACAAAAGAAAAAAGAGGAACATCAAGGAGCAATGGTAGGAAGCTTTCACTGCCAGACGTTATTGAACAAGTCGTTGCTATCCTCGCCAAACGCTTTCGTCGTCGTGGCCACCCCGGACGTCGCAGGGCCGGCGCTGCTCGTCCATCCGCCAAACTCCTCGTCGGCAGCGACCTTGGGCGCCGGGTTGAACCCGCCGCTCGAGCCGGGGACGATGGGCGTCGCGGCGAACGCCCCGCCCGAGCTTCCCCACCCCATGCTGCTGGTCTTGGGCAGTTCGGCCCTCTTGAACGAGGGCATGCTCGCGGTGGCCGTGGCCGTGGTGGTGGTGGTGGAGGTGGAGGTGGTGGCGCTGGTGCTGGCGGTGCCTATCGTCCAGTCGCTCGCGCCCCAGACGTCTGCGCCGGAGAGGTTCGCGCCGCCGAGGGCGCTCGCGGTGGTCGTGGGGTTGGCGGGCTGGGCCTTGGGCGAGGAGAGGTTGAAGACGGAGCCGGGGTGTACGGGGGCGCTGATCTGGGACATGGGCTGGGTGGGGGAGGTGGTGGTGGCCGCTGCGGAGAAGTCGAAGAGGTCGTCCATGGCAGAGGATGGCTTGGCGGGGGCGGGGGCGGGGGCGGGGGCCTGCGGGGGGGAGGCGTACGTGCCGAAGCTGGAGTTTGAGAGTTTGGACTGGTGGGTGGGTCTGGAGTCGAAGAAGCTGCCTCCGCCGAGGCCGCCGCCGAAGGAGCTCCTGTTGGGAGAGTTTCGGGCTGCTGATCCGAGGCTGGCGAAGGGGTCTGCGGGAGCTGGCTTGCCGGGGCTCGTGGCGCCGCCCATGCTCAGGTTGCCGAAGGCGTCGTTGAAACTGCCCGACGAGCCTGAGTGGCGGTGGCCCATGCCGCCGCCGAAACCACCGTGCTGTTGCTGTTGCTGTTGTTGTTGTTGCTGTTGGTGGTGGTGGTGCTGCTGTGGTGGGGGCTGAGTCTTTGGTGCCGTAGCATACAAGGAGAGGATCGACTGTTTGAGGTCGGGTCTCGATTGGCCGCCCGCACCAACCCCCGTCGTGCTGGCAGGCCGCTGCGGCGCGCTGCCGGGGCCGAAGAAGTCCAGACCGAGCAGCGAATCCTTGGTCCCCGTCGCCTTGGGCGGTGCCGGGTCAGCCTTGGGGGGTATCTTGGCCGCGGCGGGGCCCGTCCGCTGCTGGGGGAGGGGGTCGACACCGCCGATCAGGTCCATGACCGGGGCGGCGGCCGGGGGCCTGGAGACGGGCGACTGCCCGGCGGGAGCCTTCCTCAGCGTCTCGGCCTGGTCGGCGGCCTGCCTCTCCTTGACCCTTGTGGGGAGGATGTCATCGTCGCCGTCGAGGGTGGAGGGGTCGGGGATGGGCCCGTCCATGACCCAGCGCTTGAGCTCGTATTTCGTGCGGATGAAGTTCTCGATCTTGCCCTCGGAGGGGGCGTGGCCGGCGGCGAGCTTGGCCTCCCAGTACTTGTTGGCGCGCGCATTGCCCCAGTTGACGACGCTCTGCAGCTGCTCGTCGGTCCAGGAATCGAGGTCGACCGACTTGACCCTGCTGATGTGGGTGCCCATGCCGCGATGGATGCCCGAGCATCGGATGCAGATGAAGATGCCGAGATTCCAACTGGCCCATCGCGGATCTGGTCCCCAAGTCAGTGACAAACACGCACGGGTGAGGGGGCGTGGGGGGAGGGGGGAAGGGATGAGAATGATTCAGAGACATCGTCGGGGACATACGCTTGTTTCTCTTGCAGTCGGCGCAGGTCTTGTTGGCCTCGAGCTTGAGGAGGTTCTTGATCGTTGCTTGGTTCTGCGCAGCCCGCTCGGCGGCCGGGTTGGGAGCCCTCCGTGACATGGTCGACGTGTGATCAATGTATGTACTTGATGCTTGTTCGGAATCTCCCCCTTCTTGTCTCAGTATCGGTCAATGTCCGGCGCAGGTCGATGAGTAGTAGAGAGCAGGATCGAGATCGAGTTGGCTCGTTGCTGGTGTGCGTAAAGGACAGCCTGGATGGTGCGTGGTCTCCTCGACTATTGACGTGTAGACTCGGTGGTAAAGAATCCGCAACGTCCAAAAGGTTGGTCCGTCTGTTGAATCCCAAGAGCCAAAGCGCACGCTCGAGACAAGCCACATGAAGCCCAGCCACATGAAGCCCAGCCACATGAAGCCCAGCCACGTCTGGGCCAAGCCACTTTTGAAATCATCTGGCTTGATGTCACTGTGGCGCAGAGGCCCAAGCATCAATTGATTCGATCATTTGAATCTCTATCATTGATCATTAATGATTCCAGTTCTGATTCCAGATGGCAAACCGCTTTAGAGCTCCCGAAAAGGGCCGGAGCTGTGCTTCCTCCCATGATTTGTCATGGCTCTCTTATGACTCTCAGAAGACCGAGACTTTTCGCCTCACTGGCTAGTATATATACAGATATCCTGTTTACATTGATACTGTACTGTATTTGAACAACCATTCCCTACTACAGTACTAGTAATACTCCGTCCTCTATAGAAAGTTCTTTTTCTTTCCAGTCAAGTCGGAACAAAGACCCGCTGCGTCCCTCATGCGTTTCGTGCCTGCTTTCTCAAGGATACTCTTCTTCGCCTCCAACATCACCAGAGTCCGACCCCCGCCCCAGCTTCGACCTGGCGCGCTGCAACCCGTCCGTCTGCAGTCCATGTCTGGGATCCCCTTCCTCGGCGCCCTGTTCGGATCCTCATCCTCCAAATCCTCCAGCATGTCGTACCCCGACCAGCGCAGCGACGAGGAATGGCGCGCCGTGCTCAACCCTCGTGAGTCGAGCCCCAGGATCGAGCCCCAGGATCGAGGCCCAGGACCTCGCACGTGGCATTCAGTATCAGATCCCATATATTGACTCTTCATCCTTCACAGAGCAGTTCCGCATCCTGAGGGAAAAGGGCACGGAGCGCCCGGGCACCGGGGAGTACGACAAGCACTACCCGCAAGACGGCGCCTACCACTGCGCCGGGTGCAGCGCGCCGCTCTACAAGGCGTCCCACAAGTTCAGCTCCGGCTGCGGCTGGCCCGCGTACTTTGACAGCATCCCGGGGGCCGTGACGCGGCACGAGGACCGCAGCTTCGGCGTCTCGCGGACGGAGATTGTGTGCTCCAACTGCGGGGGCCACCTCGGGCACGTGTTCAAGGGCGAGGGCTTCCCGACGCCGACGGACGAGAGGCACTGCGTCAACAGCATCAGCCTCAAGTTCGCGCCGGGGGACAAGGTGGTGGACACGACGGGGGCCAAAGAGAGCAAGGCCTAGGCTGAGGTTTCTGTGGCGTTGGAAGAGGGGGCTACATCAATTTGATGTGCTCTGCTAGAATCGGCGTCGAGGCGAGGGGCGTTTGAGAGGAAGACATCTATGTCGAATCCTGGATACTACAGTATATTGCCATTGATCTCTCACCAGTTTTTTGGAATGATCCATCAAAGGTCCATCTCCATTGAAGTGAAGCTCCAAAACACCGCGATACTACGATCTCAATCAATATGTACATACCTCGATAGATGCATATTCCGGGGTAGCGGCTCCGCGTGATTATGTAATTGCAGAGGGCGGTGCGGCAGGACAATGAAGATGTACAGATACATGTGGCCCATTGACCTCCGAATGAAGACCTTGAGGCAAGGCTTGAATGCCTAGGACGTATCGGTGTTTTGAAGGGAAAGAGCTTCAAGAAGAATGTGGAATTGATGCAGTTTACAAGGGAAACGTCGTGGAAAGGGTGCAGACAACTTGTTCGTGGAAATGGCATGTGAAAGGCCTGACTTGGGCTGTCGGCGTTCTCATGCGTGAGCGCGCCTTGTACCTGTACTCGCATCTCTTGGAAGGTCTACCGCATGTGGCAGATCGAGATGCCTCGGTCGACTTGTCGACGGCTCGGCAACTGATGTCAGTATCGAGGCCCTCTATTTCACCAGACGACAGATCTTCATCCTCGACATACCCAAGCCTTCACCTGGCATCATCACATTCCCCATCTTTCACATCTGAGCCACTCTTCATCCTCCTCGCCAAAATGGGTGGTAAGTCGTGCCCGTCCTGCTCCGTACCAAGACGCCCCGTCCTGACCGCAATGCAGCCCTCGAACGCATCTCCAAGATCGGCGGCCAGCTGTCCGGCAACCCCACCGCCGGCGGCCGCGACAGGATCCTCGAGAAACGCCCCGACGATGTTCGTCCTCCCCCTACGCAGCCCGCGCACACTCGATTCATGGATCCATGGATCTGTCGACTCAAGCTACAACTGCCCACTAACACACTGCCCAGATCGTGGTCACGGCGTGCTGCCGCTCCGCCCTCACCAAGGGCGGCAAGGGCGGCTTCAGGGAGACCCAGCCGGCCGACATCCTCGCGGGCGTGCTCAAGGCGCTGCTCGCCCGGTCCAAGCTCAGCCCCGCGCTCGTCGAGGACATCTGCGTCGGCACGGTGCTGGCGCCCGGCGGCGGCGCGACCGAGATGCGCGCGGCGGCGCTGTTCGCCGGGTTCCCCGAGACGACGGCCGTGCGGACGACCAACAGGCAGTGCTCGTCAGGGCTGTCGGCGACGATCGACGTGGCGAACCAGATCAAGGCGGGCATGATTGACATTGGCATCGGCGCTGGCGTGGAGAGCATGAGCCTGCAATACGGGTGAGCCGCCCGGGCTAGAGAGAACCGAAAAGAAGAAAAAGAAAAAGGGGGGGGGGGTTGAATATTTTTCATGCTGACTCGCTCCGTGCAGCCCCCAGGCCGTGAGCGACCTGTCCGACACCATGGAGAGCTTCCAGGAGGCCGCCAACTGCAAGGTGCCCATGGGCCTCCTGTCCGAGGACATGGCGCGCGACCTGCACATCACGCGCGAGCAGCAGGACGCCTTCGCGCTGCGCTCGTACCACAAGGCCGAGGCCGCGCAGAAGGCGGGCCTGTTCGCCGACGAGATCGCCCCGCTCGCCGCGCGCGTCACGGACCCGAGCAACGGCGACGCCGAGGTCGAGGTGCTCGTGGACCGCGACGACGGCATCCGGCACGGCATGACGCTCGAGGCGCTGCGCAGGATCCGCCCCGCGTTCCGCAAGGACGGCAGCATCCACGCCGGCAACGCGAGCCAGATCTCGGACGGCGCGGCCGCCGTGCTGCTCATGCGCCGCGACACCGCCCAGCGCCTCGGGCAGGCCGTGCTCGGCAAGTACGTCGCCGGCGCCGTCGTCGGCGTGAAGCCGCTGCTCATGGGCCAGGGGCCCTGGCGCGCCATCCCGCTCGCGCTCGAGAAGGCGGGAATCGCGCGCGACGACGTCGACATCTACGAGATCAACGAGGCGTTTGCCAGCCAGTGCCTGTGGTGCGCCAGGGAGCTCGGCATCCCAGAGGAGAAGATCAACCCCAAGGGAGGGGCCATCGCGTTTGGGCACCCGCTCGGGTGCACCGGCGCGAGGCAGATCGCGACGCTGCTCTATGAGCTGCGGAGGACGGGCAAGAGGGTTGGCAACACGTCCATGTGCATCGGCACCGGCATGGGGATGAGCGCCGTGTGGGTTGCCGAGTGATCGATCCTAAGACTGCAAAGGCGGACATTTGATATCTTCTTTTTTTTTTCTCCCGAATGTGTATGAATAAGTATGGATAATGTTGACTATTGTTCTAATTGAGTTCTCATGACCATATTCTCTGTGACATCTCGATCCAAGCGTCGTGGGCCGCCACCATATCCAATTGCCATGACTACCTCCAACCTCCTGTATGTAAATGAACTTTGCGTGTGTGTAGCACTCGTAGTTTTCATGTAGATGACTCCCAGCGGTATCTCGATCCAAACGGTGCGTCCTCAGACCCTTCCCCCCCGTCCGCCAAGAACACGCCACACTATAGAAATGCGCGCAATCCAAAGCTGAAATGTCCAACCACAAGCATGATGCCCCCCCCCCCAAAAAAAAAGAAATTATGCCCCCAAAGAGGTGGGGGGGAAGAAAAGAATCCAAACGAAATGTATGCCAAGTCTTATTTTGCGCCCCCTCTCCCCCCCTTTGTTCTGTGAGTCACGCATCAGAACCCAGCGACCTCCACGCCAACGCCCTTCTTCTTGGCGACGTCGACAAGGTGCTTCCCGACCACGAGGTCCATCAGGCCCAGCCCCACGCTCTTGTATACGACGGTGCCGTTGCTGAGCCACAGGGAGAGGCTGTCCTCCTTCTTCTTCTTCTCGCGCTCGGTGGAGCTCCCGGACAGCTTGCGCAGGTGGTGACGGAAGCCGCCGCCGGAGGACTTGGAGCTGTGGCCCGACGGGCTGCTGGAGCGCTGCGTCGGGCTCTGGCTTCTGCCGAAGACGGCGGAGATGGAGGGCGACGAGGACCGGAAGCGGAAGGACTTGTCGAAGATGTCCTCGGTCGGGGTCCCGATCGAGGGGGACGTGGCCTCGGAGGTGGCCTCGGAGTCCTCGGATTGGTCCATGTGCATCCTGCGGAGCATGACGAGTTCGCCAAGCCTTTGATAAGATGTCAGTAGCCGTTTGGAGCAAGGAGCCTCTGAGAAAAGGGGGCCTTGGGGGAGGGGAGAAGGAGGGGAGAGGGGGGCCAGAACCATCAAGCCAAGAGAAGCCAAGACAAGCCAAGGCAAGAGAGGAGGCACTTACTCGACTAGACTGTTGGGGGAGATTCTAGCGCGGATGATCTCCCCCGCTTCCTTGAGGACGCCGTCGAGGGTGTCGACGACGATGACGCCGCCTTCGTCGGCGTGCTTGTGGAAGTGCCTGTGATGGCGCTCGTGGGCCTTTGTGACGAGCAGGAGCAGCTCTTCGGGGAGCTCGCGCATCTGGGGCGTGTAGCTGCCGACGGCGACGATGAGCCTGCCCTTCTTCCTGCCCTCGTGGCTGGTGAGGATGGAGCCGTCGAAGAGGTCCTCTGTGGAGGGCGTGCAGCAGTAGATGATGTCGGCGCTGCGGATGTACTCCTTCTGCAGCCTCTCGTAGTCGTGGAAGGTCGGGGTGAGGATGGCGAACTTTGTGGACGTCCAGCCCTCCCTCTCCTTTACCTTTTTGGGGATGGTGGCGAAGGTCTTGAGGACGTTGTTTGCGCTCTCGGAGAAGCGGCGGTTGATGAGGTAGACGTGGCGGATTGTGCTGCCGCGCATCATGAGGGCGAGGCGGATGTGCCAGTAGGCCTGCATGCCGGTGCCGAAGACGGTGATGTTCTTGACGCTGTTGCGCTTGTGGACGAGGCACGAGGAGGCGAGGGCGGTGCGGAAGGCCGTGAGGGTCTTTGCGTGGACGAGACCGGTGAGCTCACCGGTTGGGGAGAAGAGGTTGACGACGCCCGTGGGACTGATGGGCTTGGTGTCAGGGTCCTGCGAGGTCTCGGGGGAGGTCAAGGTGACGACTTGGGAGCAGCGTCAGCGATTTGGGGTCTTGTTGTTGTTGTCAGGTTCCTACGGGGAGAGAAAGGCGATCATGGGGATCTTGAGCCTTGTGCCAATGGCGCGCACCTTTGCATCCCATGCCGAGGGGACCGCAGGAGGGCATGTAGAGCGTGGTGGCCTGCGTGTCCGGGTGGAGGGTCGTGATGCGATGGGGCTGCTGCCAGAGGCCCACGGCGGCGGCGTGGGCGTTTGTCGAGAAGTCATGGAGCGACTCTGAAAGGACGTCCCTAAACTCATCGAGCTCGTCCAGCGTGAGGTTCTCGAGGATGTTCCTGACGTTTTCCTCGGAGAGGACCGTCAACATGTCGGGCAGCGGATGGATGGATGGATGAATGGATGGATGGATGGATGCGACTGTGAGGATGAGGATAGGGAGAGAGGATTGGTATGTATGTATGTGGTCTGTGGTCCGAGCTGGATGCCGCTGAAGCCGAGGACCGGTTCGAAGAGAGGAAAGATGAAGGCTTATGAATGAAATGAGGGAAAGAGATGAGAGGGAGGGCGTATGTAGGTATTATGTCGAGGAACCGGGATGGACGATGTTGATCGTGGTGCGTGTAGTACGAGTAGGTAGTAGTTGTGGTGGTGGTGGTGGTCGAAGTACTCGTGGTGGGCTCCAAGTGATGTAATGTCTCCGAGTAAGTACTACTAGTAGTAGAACGAATTGTCGAGACAGGTAGATTGGGATCGTCCAACGAAAGCGAGCCGCGTCGAGCAACGTTTCTTTTGAATCGCTGGGTCCACGGCTCTGCGAGCACGGCAGACCGAATCGGACGGAGGCAACATCGAGGGGCGGGCTGCTTTGACTCGTCGATGGACTGGCATTGATCAGATCAGTGAAATTGCAATGGATTGATCAATGCTCATGGAAGCTGGAGCTCCTCCAGAGTTGAAACTTCAACATCAACAATTGAGGTCAGTACATATGTACATACATATCGAGATCGGTGCAATCAAATCAGCTTGGCTACCCTGTACCTGTGCCAGTAAAGGGGCCCTCGCCAGCGCCAACCCCACTAAAGGGCCGCGGAACGGGGTGCTAAGCCTCGATTCGTGAGTCAATTGATGGATCGATGGATCAATCGAATGGCTCAGCCACAGCGATGCGTGGATCTCCAGCCACCGGTTCAGCACTGGCATTGACTGGCATTGATTGAATTGTACGGAGTACGGAGTACTTGTACATACTTCAATCCATTGATCGACATCTCCTTTCTGTGTCCTACCCTGCAGCGAGAGCCGGAACCTGCATATGTTCAATGAGTCCAACGGTCCTCCCTTTGAGGCCTGTTCGAGTGTCGCGCCGTCCCTCCAACTTGTACTCCGTACCCGTACCCGTTCCTTTTCTGCCAGTCTTGTTATGTGGATTAAATGGATCGATCCTCCCGCTAACCTCCTTCTAGCCTGCGGCTCGTCCATCCCGTCAACTTCGACAACGTTTCCACATTCAACACCTCTTGATCAACCTCCCGCCGACAAGACGCAGCATCTGCCACGCCGCGCGCGCAACTCTCATTGATCTGCCAATCCCCCCTCGGTCTCGCTCGAGAGCATCCAGAGGACACGACCCCGCTTGCTGCCCGATCCGTCCCTCCTGAACCGATCGCACCACGTTCGCGACAAAGCGGCATACATAGATCCGACTGCTCGACAAAGGGAATCCCGAATCTCGTCCAGGACCAATTCTCCCGCTTCATTCGCCAAGATGACACTCAAAGAGGAGTTCGCGACGAGAAACTTCAGTACGTGCACGGCCTGGAAGCCCCCATGCGAGGTCGACGGCATTTCACAAACGCTGACAATGGGCGACAGGCATCTATGCGCAATGGTAAGAGCACGCCATGGTAACCCGCCGCATCCCGCCGACGACGACGGGCGCGCCTTCAATGCCTCCTCCCCCCTTACTGTCTCGACTGGCTGGACGGGTGACCCTCCTCGGCCCTCCTCGGTCCTCCTCCGATTGAGCGCGGAAAAGAGAATGCTTGCTGATTCCACGTCCCACAGGCTGGGGATCCTGTCCATGATCATCTGCCTCGCAGTCGGCATTGCCAACATCTTCTCATTCAACCCCTTCCTCATCGTCTTCTGCGCGCTCGCCATGTAAG
>NIGB01000005.1:708682-724658 GCA_003055145.1 Escovopsis weberi
CCCCCCTTTTTTTTTTTAAAAAAAAAAAATTCCCTCCCCTGAGTCTATCATGGAAACACCAAGACGTCGAGACGAGGCAGGGAAGCGTGGCTGACAAAGTGCATGTCTAGAGCGTCCTCGTTCTGCATCCTCTTCATTGAGGTCCCCCTGCTCCTCCGCATCTGCCCGACGTCATCCACGTTCGACGACTTCATCCGCAAGATCTCCACCAACTACATCCGCGCCGGCGCGTACGGCATCATGTCCGTCCTCCAGTACGTCAGCATCGCCGCCTCCAGGTCGAGCCTGATCGCCGCCGCCGTCTTCCTCATGCTCACGGCCATCTGCTACCTGCTCGCTGCCGTCAAGGGCCAGGCCTTTATCGGGAGCAAGACCCTCGGCGGCGCCGGCATCGCGCAGATGATTGTCTGAAGCACCCATCTTATGTTCCCGGTGGGATAAGCCGAGCCCTTTTTTATTAGCCGGCACGTGAAATGATGAATGAAGCCCCGTGAGCGCGGACACACGATGAGAGCTTGGAAAACCCCGAGAGATCTTTTGCCCAAGACAGAAAGGGATAAAGAGGGAGGGGAGGGGAGGGCCCGGAGGGGGCCCCGGGGGGGAGGGGGAGGTAGAGATCGGGGTTCGGTACCCGAACGAGACATGTGGAGAGGGGACAAGAAAGGAGGGAATGCGGACGGGGTGCTGAATGGCCTGTATAATAATATCAATGGCTTTTCTTATCTGGGGCCTTCGTCTGGCACCTTTATACATGTACGCAACGAGATTTCGGCGTCGGGAACGAGATATGGCTCATGGCTTTGCTTCGGTCTTTGCAATTATACCTCTCTATTCTTCAGACCCGAGCGCCTCCAGCGCAGACTCAGTATGTAGTGAGCGTTCGCATCTGATTCTCCCCCCCCCCTTTTTTTCTCCGCCTATTTTTACAAAGCATTCTCCACTCAAGGTGGTTGGTGCTCGAGAGGGAGCTTCTCCGCACGCCTTACTCGAGCGCCTCGGAAAGGTCCCATCCTATCCAGGGGAAGAGTGGGGGAGCCGTCATCATGCACGGCACGGAGGAAGCTTCACCAATATTGTCATCGCGTCGCTACAGTGCATACTCCAGAGATGGGGGCTGAACGGAATACTGGTACGATGCTGGCCATCACCCTGTACCCGTACGACCCTGGAAATCAATTGACGATGCTGGCTCGGCCGACGGATGTAATTCGACCAAAGAAGAAGAGGCAACATTCGTAGTCATCGCCTTCTAGTTGCTCTTTCATCCAAAGGTGCGAAATTCTTTCATCTCTCTATCCCGGCGACTTGGCAACCATTGAACCCGAGCCATGGACATTTGTGACGAGAGAACGGCCTTGCCCACCTGTACGGAGTACTCGTAATCGTACCAAGCCCATTGATCCCTCAACAAGGTGGGCATTGTCGCCACGAGGCCGTCCGCGCGGAGTGCCAGTGAGGCGAGGGTGTGAGATTTTGGCTCAAAAGAGCAGGCTTGTCTAGGGTCGAAGCTTGAGGCCTTGGTGCATGGAGGCCATTGGCCGCGTGCAGGGCCGGGCGAATCCAGTCTCGAGGACGGCAATGGGACATGATTGAGCTGGACCTGGATGGACCTGGATGAGAAGACAGAAACGGGCCTCGATCTGTTGGTGCAAGACCCGATTGAAGTTGATCAATTGATAGTAGATGGATGGAGTCTACAATGACGGGAGGAGTCGAGGGAGCAGCACAGTGTGTATTTGGAGCCAGTCGGGACTGTACTCGTAGACGCCTGATAGCCGCCTAGATTAGATAAGATAAGGCGTGTGTATGACATTTGTGGATGTCAATGGATTGATAGATTCAGAAGTGTATTAAGCGTTCCTCTCCTCGTATCTTTCAACTAAACCGATTTATGTCTTGGATGCATCCTGGTCCCGCGTGGATGATCACAGATCGCGCGGCTCTTATCTGTACAGATTGATCAACACATCTATTGTGGATATTGAATCTATCAAATCTGCTGTTGGTGGCGGCCACAGTGTCGAGATGCCCCTCACTTACTACTCGTACTGTATTTCCAGAGAGCACCGTGCTGAGTCCCCCCCTGCAGGCTCCCCACAGCTGCCCCTCATCACCCCCCCCCCCTTCCCTCCTCTCCTCGGCGTGGGGCCCACACAGTGTCGTACTGCGCCGCGCACCAGCCGCCTCTTGGGTTAGCGCTGGCGGCCCTTCTGGTAGCGGCGTCGCCGTGGCCGCCCAATCGCGCTGCGGGCATTGGATTTAGCTGCCAGTGGTCGAGGAGCTGTTGGGACTTGGAGCCCTCCAGTTCCAGGAACCGGACAAGACCGACAAAACTCTTCTGGGGAGTCTTGATCATCTGCGGCTTTGGATGGTCCAGCCCTTCTTGCAATTGGAGTCCTTTCCTTCTATTCGACTTTCTTCGAGTACTACTGCTTCAATCTGTATCGTGCTGTCAATGGGCATCATCCGGAGCCTCGGTGAGTGACAACTTGAGTTTATCGATCAATACTCCGTATGTGCTCCGTACTACATACTCCGTACCGGTACAGGAGCCCGTACTGGGTACAAGGCACATCTTGCCACAGTGTGTGTCGGAGTCTTTAGAGCTTGAGTGAAACGCCAGCGAGGCCACGCTTTCGTCATACCCACTTGGCTCTCACGACAGCATTCGATCAATCAATGCCGGTGTGTCACTGCTCGCCCTGACTCTCTTCAAGGCTCTCGAGCAGAGACCCGGCATTGGTTTTTTTTCTTCTCCTTCAACTGCCAACTGCCACTGGCAGATTCAAGCATTGATCCCTTAATGACCTCTATCTCATTTTCGTGCGATTTCTTCTCCCCCGGGAAAAGTCTTGCTTGGTGCCGTTACTGACACTGATGGTTTAGATAGAGCCTTTTCTTCCTCTCACCGCAAATCCCCGGTCCTTGGCTCGTCGTTGGCTTCCTCGACAGCAGAATATCTGCTTGCACACCAAGGACGAGATCAAACACCCCGAGGTCCTTGATGTGTGTCTCGACTGAAAGAGCGGCTCTCAACACCATCACTGTCGTTTGAATTGATCCCCCCTGCGCCACCTGGATCGACACCCAAATCCGACGATGACGATCCCCACCGTTCCTGCGGTGCCTCCTCGCCCGTCGAGGAGCCCGACCAAGGAGTCCTCGCCCGCTCTGCCCTTGGCTCCTCCTCGACCCGTCAACACACGCATTGAGCGCTCGAGATCCCCAAACCCGGCCAGATTCGCCCAGTCGCCCCTCAATGGCGGCATCAACCCGCGAACACATTCCGGTTCCCTCTTGTCCCCCACCGGCGACGAGGGCGAGCTGACCGGCCTCAATGACTTCTCGGGCAGCCAGCACATGCCTTCCGTGGGCGAGGAGGGCATGGAATACAGCGTCGTCGCTGCGGAGATGAGCAAGGGCCTGGAGGCGTCGCCGGAGCAGACCCGCTCCGTCGGCGACGACATCAAGCTCCACGCCCCGAGGCCGTCTCTTCCCGCCGAGAGCGCCAAGCGCCGTGTCATGGCCGTCACCCGCACAAACTCGGACAAGGCGGCCACCCTTGGCTTTGGCAAGGGCGAGGACAGGGCCGCCTCCCGGGAGCCCCTCCGCAGGAAACCGAGTAGCGCCGGCTTCTCCACCACGAGCGAGCAGGCTCAGCTGTTCGACGAGGAGCATGGCATCCCCGAGATCGGCCAGAGGGTCCCCATGAACCCCCACCTCGGCGACGTGCAGGCGCCCTCGCCCGCCGTCGGCGCCGAGGGCCATGCCCGGCACCACAGCCGCAAGCTGAGCGCCCGCAGCCTCCCGCCCGGGAGCTACGGGATGCACGGCCACGGCATGACCTCGCAGGACGAGCTGGAGAAGGCCTACTACAAGAAGCACCCCGAGATGCTGGCCAGAGACCAGCACACCCCGCTTCACGATCGCCAGAACGACTTCGCCATGAGCAGCAGCGACCTTAACAAGCTCGTGAGGGACACCGCCAGCCGCGCGGCTGACCGAGGTGAGTTTGGATGGACATGACCAAGTCGGAGTGCCTAGCGGGCGTCCGCTGAATAAAGCTGATGAATGCTGCAAGCCTCCTCCGTGGACTACCGTGGCACCCCCGCCGACGAAGTCGCCTTCCGGGCCAGCGAAGAGTACGCTAGACGCTCCTCTGTCGAGATGGCCGCCCAGGAGGAGCCGACCCCCCGGGGCCGCCGCAGGACAATCCACATCGAGGAGCCCAAGCACTCCGAGTACTACCAGTACGGCGCCGAGGCGGAGAGCCCCGTCGACAACGAAGACGGCGAGTACAATGCGCCCATCTTGGCCTCCGACGAGGTGGACAAGGAGCCCAAGAAGGCTCAGCATCCCGTGGTCCGGCCCCGCCTCGAGCGAAACGACAGCTCCTATTCCCAGGACGGTCGCTCCACCAGCCGACCTAGGAGTCGCCCGACGAGCACCTACAACGCCCTGCCCACCTTTGACCACACTCGCCTGGAGAATGTCGAGGAGTACGAGCCTCTCTTCCCCGATGAAGCGGCCAAGAACGAACAGGACAAGCCCGTCGAGCGCAAGAGCCGCCATCACTTCCCGAGCAAGGACGTCTGGGAGGACGCACCCGGAAGCGCCTTCGAGACCACCGAGGTCTCCACCCCAGACATGAACGAGGAGGCCCCCAAGCGATCCTCTCTGATTCGCGACTCTCGTCCCATCACCCCCGCGCACGCATTCGCGCTGCAGCAGGAGCAGCTTGCGGAGAAGGAGGCGGGTAGCCGGAAGCACAACTTCCTGCCCCTCGTCGAGGACCGACCCAGGCAGGAACAGCGAAGCTCTTCCAAGCTCGGAAACGGCCGCCGGTTCCCCAGCAGGGACGTGTGGGAGGACGCGCCCGAGAGCTCGCTCTACGAAGCAGAGGTGTCCGAGTCGAAGGAGCATGCCGCGAGGCCTGGCGTTCCCGCCCGGCCCATGAAGAAGACGGGCGAGCTGCTCCGGCCCCCTCTTCCCGAGCGCCCAAGCTCGGTGGTAGGCCTCAGGGAGGACGCCGTGAGGGCCATCTCTGCCGCGTCGTCGTCACCCACCCATGCCCACCAATCGCCAGCCATCCCCCCGCGCCCGGCGAGGAAGGCATCCAGCGACTCGAAGGATGACGAGGCCTCCAGGCAGAGGGGTCCCGCGCCCGCCGGCACTGGTCGACCCGTCGGGGGCAAGATCGCCGCCTTGAAGGCCGGCTTTATGAGCGACCTCAACAAGCGACTGTCGCAGGGCCCTGCTCCCGCTAAGAGGGAGGAGCCTGCCCAGGAAGACGCCCCCGCGGAGCAGAGCGAAAAGGTGCCCCTGACGGACGCGAGAAAGGGCCGCGCCCGGGGGCCCCAGCGCAGGGCTCCGACGAGGGCTCCGGCGGTGGCCACGATTGCCGAGGAGTCTGTCGCCAAGGCCGAGACTTCGGCGGCGGCGGCGGCTGTTCTGAGCGTGTGCTTGCCGCAGACGATCTGGAGCATCGATCCGGAGGACGGCAGCTTGGTCTTTGCTGCCGCCGCCGAGGTGGGCGAGCTGCCCCCGACCGAGGAGATATCCGGGAAGCCAGCGGAGCGCGCCCTCGAGACCTCGACTGAGGAGGCTGTGGTTCTCGAGGAGAAGTCGCAGGAGCGTGAGATTGTCCAAGTCGAACAACCCTCTGAGCATGAGGTTGCTCAAGAGGAGGCGCGGGAGGAAGAGCCGCGAGACGCTTCAGAAGCCAAGGAAGTAGATGAGATCGAAAAGATCGAGAGCCGTGCGGAGCTTGAAAAGGTCGAGGCGCATGAAGCCGAGGTGACTGAAGCGGTTGAGGAAAAGGGGGCCGAGGAGTCGAAGGAGCTCAAGGAGGCCGAGGCCGAGGCCGAGGACGAGGATGAGGACTCAGAGGATGAGTTTGAATCGTCCGACGAATCTGCGGAGCCCGCGGTGACCAAGGACGTTGAGGAATCTCAAGAGACCGAGGTAGCCGCAAAGCCCGAGGATTCTGCGCGACTTGAAGAGGCTGCCGCGATTGAGATCGAGGAGGCCAGGGAAGTCGAGCAGGAAACCGAACAAGCCGAGGAGCCGAAGGAGTTGAAAGAGTCTGTCGAGACGAAGGAGTCTTTCGCGACCGAGGAGTCTGTCGAGTCCAAGGAGTCTGTCGCGACCGAGGACTCTGCGAAAGTTGAAGAACCCAAAGGACCTAGAACTGCCGACGGATCAGCGGGGAGTAATCCCTTCGGGGAGAACGACGAGACCGAAGAAAGCGAGGACTTCCAGGAAGTCGACTCAGAGGACGGAGACGAGGAGCCCCAGGGAGCCAAGCCCCATGAGGGCACCGCCGCGGGTGTCCTTCATGGAGACCGCGAGAGAGTCGAGGAGGGAGCCGCGGAGGGAGCCGAGGAGGGAGTCCGCGAGGGGTCGGAGGGAGCCCATGCGGGAGGCAAGGATCCAGCTCCGCGAGGTGAGCTCCACGAGGACCCTGAGGAGGAAGAAGTCCGTCAAGAACCTGCGCTCGGCATCGCGGACGCTGGCGCAGCCGAGGCATCCGGCGATCGGGATGGGGAGACGCCGGTGCAGGCTGCTGCGGTGGCTGAGAAAGCTGAGGAACGTGCTGAGGCCGCCGAGGTGAGCAAGGCCGTTCACGAGACGAAGGCCGATGCTGTTTTCGAGAAGGAGGCGGGTGCTGGCAAGGACGATGAGGAGAAGGCCGGGGAGGCCGTTGAACACGAAGCGAAGTGATCAGTACAGATGGCGGCATAGAGACCTAGAGGAGGATTGCTTTTATGACGTTTTGGGTGCGAGACACGAGTAGACGAGAAGAAAAAAAAAGAAAGAAAATGAGAAAAATGACCAGATGAGGGAAACGAGCAGAGCATTGGATTGGCATTTTACATTTTACAGTATTATACATCAAAGAAAAATAAAGAATCATGAGGTCGTGATGAATCAAAACAAGCTTCCACCCGCATCGTCATGGCGCACCGGGCAGGCAGGATATGTACAGCGGATGATGAATATACAGAATGCCATGGAGGGGCTCGTGGCAGAAGGAGAGTCCGGTGTCTTTATCTCCGGCTCCAGGAATTGCGGTCCTGGTCTGAGCCGCTGCGCTC
Organism: Escovopsis weberi; assembly: GCA_003055145.1. NCBI lineage: Eukaryota > Fungi > Ascomycota > Sordariomycetes > Hypocreales > Hypocreaceae > Escovopsis > Escovopsis weberi. The sequence continues at coordinate 715,780 of NIGB01000005.1, forward strand.
CTTGTCCAGGAGCCGATCGAAATCCCTCTGCGCGGTTTCCTTGGTCGAGCCCCTATCCTCGGAGAAGGAATAGCTCTCGCTCGACGAGGAGCCTCGAGAGCGGCCGGAGTCGACATCGTTGCTCCACGAACCGCCCGATTGGGGTCTCTCCCACGACTGCTGGCCTCGGCGCTGCTGGCTCGGCTGGTATTGTGATTGTTGCCGGATCCTGTCCCACGCGGAGCCGCCCGCCTTGCCGCCGGGCTGGTTCGGCGGGGGCGCCACGGGGGAGGCGTCGTCGAAGTCGTCTGTGGAGTCCCAGGGGCTGGGGCTCGGCTGGTGTGGGAACTGGGCCATCGGGGGCGGGGGCATGGGCGCCCACGACGCCGTCGAGTCCTGGTCCTGGTCCCTGTCCCTGTCCTGGTCCCTGTTGCGGTCCTGGCTCCGGCCCTGCCCCTGCTGCGCGGCCTCCTCGCGCGCGGCGGCGTCCCAAGTCTCGCGGACGCGGCCGATCTGGCCGGTGGTCTCGGGCGAGCCGCTGAGGAGCGTGGCGCCCTGGGCCTTGCCCTCGTGCAGGAGCGCGCGCAGCCTCGGGTCCCTCTCCATGGCGGCGCGCTGGCGCATGAAGTTTGCGCCCTGGAACACGGGCTCGGCGAGCACCCACAGCGCGACGTAGTACGCGCCGAAGCGCATGGTGTGCCAAGCGGCGCGCAGCCCCGGGCCCGCGGCCGCGGCGACGGGGCTGTACCGCGGCTGCGCGAACTGCGGCGTGAAGAAGGGGAAGCGGAACGCGCGGCGCCCGCGGAACGCCATGTACGCGGCCGCGCCCGTCATGACCCACTTCCACGCGAGCAGGCTGTGCACGCTCGAGAGGAAGTGCTCGGTGAGCGCCTGCGCCTCGGCGTCCTCGAGCCGCCGGCCGTTGACCGCGACGAGGGACAGCACCGTCGACTCGGCGAGCGACAGCGTCTGCGCGCGCCCGAAGCCCCGCAGCCGCGCGTACAGCGGCGCCTGGTAGTCCTGGAAGAGCCGGTTGATCTGGTCGTGGACCTGCGGCTCGAACTCGTGCCGCCGCGACAGGAAGCGCTGGTTGCGCTCCTCGAGGACGGCCCGGGCGTTGCGGATGTAGCCTGCCCTGCTCATGTCGCGAGGGCCCTCGCCGCCGCCGCCGCCGCCTTCGTTGGAGCCGTCCATGATGGTGGTGATAAGAGGTACTGCTGCTGCTGCTGCTGCTGCTGCTGCCGGATTGCTGTTTGGTGTTCGGGGGCCGAGTCGAAACGAAAACTCAGGATCGCAATGGCCGAGGTCTCACTTCCATTGGCTTGACGACGGTGGTAATTTGGCGATGGATCAGTCTCTGGTGGCGATCGGCCTTGGAAGTTGGACGATCCCTGATGAGATGCTCCGTCGCCCGTGATCGAGGGTGACGCAAGAATCATGCATGGTGGGGGGGGACCTCGGGAGAGCTTTATCGATAAGACGTCACGTGCAAGATAACGTGATGGCATCTTCCCGCCTCTGACCGGCAAAGATGCCGATTCGTTTGTTTTCATCCGCTGCTCTTGTTCGCGGTCTCGCCTGGAAATTGCAGGCCGCGTCGCGTCGCGTCTCGCAACGCGTCTGGCGCTTTTTAATTACTATACTCTCTGCTGCTACGGAGAACTAGGTACTGACGCGCTTTGGCTTGCTCCCGCCAGCGAATGTCACACCTGGCTCCGCTATCCCCGCTGGCCCTTGCTTCTCGACCCGGGACAAGTTGTCGCATCGCAGAGCCACCCACATGAGACTCGGGTGCTCGCCATGAGCATACCTGCCCGCGAAACGAACAATGCCGCTGCGGAATTCGACTTCGTTCTCTGAACGCATTGGGCTGGTCAAGGTACGTCAATTCATGCTGCCATGCCCCCTGCTTTCGTCATTCACACATCGCCTTCGCCTCGAAATACGGAGTAGCAGCGTCGCTGATGCAAAACATGCAGCAAGACCGCGCCCCGTGGAAGCGATCGCTCAGCCATCCGACCCATCTGCAGTCGCCCACGGCCAATGCTCCATTGCCGGTATCAGATGTCACCAAGAACAAGCTCAACAAATTCATGCTCCAGGCACGAAACGCCGCATTGGCCGAAGGGACCGCGACGGATGATGGACTGCCCGTCGACAAGCGGAGCACGGCCGTGAAGGCGAACAAGGCCGGCACTTCGACCACGCCGCTGACTCGCCTCGATTGGAGGGATCTTGCGGAGCCATACGACACAGCCGAGGTTGCAGAGAGATCGTCGCCGCATGACAGGCTGCTGTGGAACAACAAGCATGACCCGACTGCCTTCCGCGGGCTCTCGCCTATGATGCCGGGCCGGAAGCGCGCGAGGAGCTCGTCGCCACCCATGTCTCCGACGCCCGCCGAACGCTTCGAAAGTCCCACCGTCAATGTCAAGCAATTGGCGAAGGCGCTCAAGTCGCCGCATCCGGATCCGACACTCGAGCTCTGGGATCGATACTCGCTCAGGGGACCTGACGGTCAGTCCATGACGGCAACGACCCCGGCCTTGGCACAGTTGATGGTTTCGGCCTCCCCGAGGAATGCAGGGAACCCGCCGCCACCTCAGGAGAAAGGAGACCTGAGGCGAGCGGTGAGTTGCGGGCTGCTGTGGCCGAAGAGGAGGAGATTGGAAAGAGCTCGATCGGCGAGTCAGACAAGTGCCGGGCAGAGGGAGCTCGAGGCTGCGTCCAAGTCTTCGCTTGTCTCGGCTCTGTTGGACTCCGTCACGAGTAGCATCCAGGATCATGAGCCAGAACCAGGCTTGGAGCCAGGCTTCGACTCACCCTCCCTTAAGAAGGGAAGAGCTCCGCCGCCAAAAGCGGACGATTCCCCGATGCCAGCCTCGAGGGCCCAGCGGCAGCTCTCGGTCTCAGACTACGACGACGACGACGACGACGACCTCGACGATACCTTCCTGGAGCTTGAAGCAAAGATCCAGGCCTCGCAAATGGCGGAAGCCTCGCAGTCTTTGGAGCTCGAGGAGCCGGAGCTGCCCGAATTGCCCCGAGAGGAATCGGCAAGGACGGACATGAAAACACAAGGGCAAGTGCCCCAGGGAAACACCGATCTTCCCACGAAGGGAAAGCAACAGACAAAATTGGACGAGATTGACGAGTTCGAAGACGACTTTTTTGAAGACGACGACATTTTTGATGACTTGGACCCCGCAGAGCTAGAATTCAATAGCACATCGTTTACCCAAGAGCAAGTGCATCAGCAACCATCAAGCAAAGCAAAGCAAAAACATGACGAGGATTTCGATCGGGAATCTGGCGCTGACGCCAATTTCGAGGCAGTCGGGTTGGCTGCCCCAGACTCCAATCGGCAGTCAAACGCAGCGTCGTCCCCTGTACGTTGAGAGGTGAAACGCGCGATAGATTTGTGTACTGAAGCCTGGGGTAGAAACAGGAGGCTGCAAAATCTATTCAACGATATTTGATTCAAAGGGTTCTTGATGGTGAATTTGTGGACCAGTATAACCGCACCAGCCCGGAAAAGGTTTGTCATGTTTGCGATTTCGACCCGGGAATTCTGTGTCGATACTAACAAATGCAGATTCTCATCATCCAAGCAGACGATTCATCGGTGACCAGGACGGTTCATCTCCGAGGAGCCTGGTTCGACACTCCTGCTCACAAGGATTGCTACGTGCATGTCATTGGAGACTTCTCCCCTAAGGGTCAATGCATCGTCGATGATGCTCACAATCTCCTGATTCTACATCCTGATCAGTTGGTCTCGGCGACTGTTGTTGCAGACTCCTTCGCATGCATCCGCCGGGCCGTCCTACAAGACCGGGTCAAGGCGACTAGCGAAGCCTCGCCCCCATTGGTGTACGGGACGATGCTTCACGAGATCTTCCAGGAGGCGCTGTTTGCGAATACATGGGATCTCGGTTTTCTCTCCAGAGTCATCGATCATAATATCGACAAGCACATCGAGGATCTATACACCATCAAGGTGGGGGTTGCTTCTGCAAGAGAGCACTTGCAGTCGAAGATGACGGAGCTCAGCTATTGGGCGAAGAGCTTCGTCGCCCCTGAACCACAGGTATGTCTTTGACCAGCTCAAGAGTCTTCCATTGATGATGGCTGACTGACAGCGGCAGGCCGATGCGATTGTCGAAGGGCGAAACGGAGAGAAAGCAAGAATGGCTGTGAGGAAACTGCTCGACGTTGAGGAGCACGTCTGGTCCCCAATGTATGGCCTCAAGGGGAATATCGACGCCACGGTCGAGGTCACGATGACGGATGGGAAGCAGAGCCAGGTTCTCACCGTGCCGTTCGAGCTGAAGACCGGAAAACACGCCAACAGCAACCATATGGCCCAGACAGCGCTATACACCCTGCTCTTATCAGACCGTTACGACATCAACATAGTGTACGGGATATTGTATTACATGGAGACATCGAGGACTCTGCGCATTCCCGCCATTCGCCACGAACTTCGACACATGATTCTGCAGCGCAACCAGTTGGCGTGCTACATCCGCGAGCGGAGTGTCCAGCTCCCGCCGATGCTGAAGAATAAGCACATGTGTGGGAAGTGCTATGCCAAGACGACCTGCTTCGTGTATCATCGCCTGGCGGACAATGGAGACGGAGAAAGCAGCGGGATGAACGAGAAGTTTGACGAGTTGGTCCAGCATCTTACGCCTCGGCACCGGGAATTCTTCGTCAAGTGGGAGAATCTCCTGACCATGGAAGAGAAGGAGGGCCAGAAGATGAAGAGAGAATTGTGGACAATGACGAGCGCCGAGCGCGAGAAGAAGTCCCGCTGTTTTGGCGATGTGATCCTCGAGGAGGGCTCCGCGTCGCACAATGCGGACGATCCAGGCATCAACCGCTTTCACTACACCTTTCTCAAACGCAAACCCACCCGCGATTTCACCTTCATCGGATCCGAACTCTCCGTCGGCGAGCCGGTTGTCGTTTCGGATGAGGAAGGCCACTACGCGCTGGCGATCGGCTTTGTCACTTCTCTCCAGAAACGTCGGATCAGCGTGGCGGTCGACCGGCGCCTGCACAATGCTCGGACCCGACAGCCGGGCTTCGACGAGGTGAACAACCAGACCTTTGCAAGCATCATGGAGGTTGCCCCTAACGATGGGTCTGCTCAGCAGAGCCCAGGAAAGAAAGAGCCTCCCGTCCGCTATCGTCTCGACCTCGACGAGTTCAGCAACGGCATGGCGACGGTGAGAAATAACATTGTTCAGATGATGGCGAACGAGGTTCCCGCGGCGATCAAGATTCGAGAATTGATCGTGGACCTGGTCCCGCCGAATTTCAAGACCGCGGTCACGCAGTACACGGTAACCGATGGCGACAGCCTCAACGTGGATCAGAAGCTGGCGATTGAAAAGGTCATGAGCGCGCAAGACTACGCTCTGGTGCTCGGCATGCCCGGCACAGGAAAGACGACGACCATTGCGCACATCATTCGCGCTCTGGTCTCCCAGGGCAAGACGGTGCTGCTCACCTCTCACACGCACACGGCGGTGGACAACATCCTGCTGAAGCTCAAGGCAGACAAGGCGCCTATTTTGCGTCTCGGCGCGCCGGCCAAGATTCACGCCGAGGTGCGAGACTTTGCGCACCTCGGCGGGCAACGGAGGAAGAGTTTTGAGGAGATTGAGCAGGCGTGGCACGGGACGCCGATCGTGGCCACGACTTGCCTGGGCATCAATCACCGGATCTTCGTCGAGCGGACGTTTGACTATTGCATCGTCGACGAGGCGTCACAGATCACGCTCCCCATCTGCGCGGGCCCCATCCGGCTTGCCAAGACGTTTGTCCTCGTCGGAGACCACAACCAGCTGCCGCCGGTGGTGAAAAACATCCAGGCCAGGGACGGGGGGCTCGACGTCAGTTTGTTCAAGCTGCTGTCGGACGCGCACCCGCAATCCGTGGTCAACCTGGCGCACCAGTACCGCATGTGCGAGGACATCATGACACTCAGCAACACGCTCATCTACGGCGGGAAGCTCCGCTGCGGGACGGAGGAGCTGCGCAAGCGTAAACTGCACGTCCCCAGCATGTCGGCGCTGAGGCAGCATCACTACGACGCCTCGTCGATCTCACACGCGGACGCGCCTCGGTCGTTCTGCGCGGGACCGGGCGCATCGCGCTGCTGGCTCCAAGACCTCCTTGAGGGCGAAGCGCGCGTCCGGTTCGTCGACACGGACACCATCCAGCCTCCCGTGAGCGAAGAGGCCCAGGGCAGCCGCATCATCAACTCGGCCGAAGCAAACATCGCCTTCCAGCTCGTGGAGGGCCTGCTCACGGCGGGCGTGCCCCCTGACGATATCGGCGTCATGACGCACTACCGCGCGCAGCTCTTCCTGCTGAAGGAGAAGCTCAAGGCGCGGCCGGGCGTGGAGATGCACACGACGGACCGGTTCCAGGGGCGGGATAAGGAGGTCGTCGTCCTCAGCCTCGTGAGGAGCAACGAGACGTGCAGCATCGGCGAGCTGCTCAAGGACTGGCGCAGGATCAACGTGGCGTTCACGCGCGCCAAAACCAAGCTCCTCGTGGTGGGCAGCATGAAGACGCTCAAGGACAGCGGCAAGGAGAACATGCTGAGCCGGTTCATCTCGCTGATGGAGGAGCGCGACTGGATCTACCACCTGCCGGGGGATGCCCTGACCGGGCACTACTTCGAGGAGCAGCACGCCACGCAGTGGATGGCGGCGGCGGCGGCGGGGGCGCCCTCGCAGCCTTCAACGCCGCCGAGGGTGAAGAGCCCGGGGGAGAGGGGGAAGGAGAATCGGCGGCCGGCCCCGAAGAGGGTCGGGATCAGCGACAGGATGCTGTTGAAGGGCAAGATGATTACGAAGGACATTCTCAACGAGGTGACTGACGGGGCGTACTATGAATGATTTCCTTCTTCGGTTTTTGTATTCGTCTTTGTATCTTGTTTTGTCTTTTGGGGTGCCCCAACGATTCTTCGGGCGGAACTGGGGATATTGGCTACGGGAGTATTTGTGTATTCTAGGATCTGGGTATGGAGGATCTGGGTATGTGCAGAATGGGAGCATCCCCACGAAATTGCATCGACATGAGTATGATCTGTATTCCAAGACCCGCGTGACACCTGTTCCTGATCCATCATTGGGGCAAGGGGCGCTTTGGCATCCGTCAGGAGTCGGACGCCGGCGACACATGTGTCAAAGTCTTGTGTCTCATCCCCGGCGATGAGGGACGACCAGAGTGGCCGACGTCTCAATCCTGCAAGATGGCATGGCGAAATGGCATAAGAAAACAAAAGGAAAAAAAAAGAAATCCCCAGGGACTTGCTCTTTCGCCGGGAATTGAACCCGGGTCCCAAGCGTGACAAGCTTGTATACTGACCACTATACTACGAAAGATGAATGGAGACTTGTTAAATGCCACCCCCTCTCAGAGGCATCATCATCATCATCGCTCTGCAACAGTCGCATCAATGCCTGCTTCCACTCCTCAACCATGCATACCCGCTGCCTTTTGCTTCTTCCCCTCTTGCTCACAGCATCCTGCCGGCAGATTCCCGCTCCCATGCGGCACTCTTCGATGAATCTCGCCTACCTCGCGGGCCATCATGTCATGCCACACTGCCTTGGTTTTCTCAATTGACCACTACGCACTCACAACTGCTCGCATCCTAAGTATCTAACACTTCCAGACATCAATTCAATCCATCCGGAACATTGGGAACTCGGAGATGACCACCGCATACAACATGGACTCCGTGGGTTCCCCCAGAATCTCGAGTGCATATCACCCCTGACAACTCGCCTTCCACCATCGAATCACATCTTTCGTAGTATAGTGGTCAGTATACAAGCTTGTCACGCTTGGGACCCGGGTTCAATTCCCGGCGAAAGAGATCTTTTTTTGATAATCTTTTTTTGGTCGACAGGAAAGTGCATGGTGTGTTTTCGCGAGGTGTCGTGACGGTCAGAGCCGCGATATCAGTTGAGCAAAATGAATTGACCACCTGACAGTGGAAAGCATAGAGCTGTATCCCTAGATGAAGTTGTGGAAAGCTCCAGGGACACGGATACTGCTGTGTATGCTACGATCATTGGCCTGTAGCCCGCTTGGTCGAGCACGGAGAACAGAGTCTTGTCTGGGGATCAGCATGTAGATTTATGATCATGTAGTTCGATTCATTATAGTCGAGATGAGCGCGCAAAGCGCAATTGTTCGATATCTGCGTCTTGAAAGGAGCATGGCTTCATACATGTACTCGTACCTCTCTCAGCGTCAGCGAAGTCGGCCCCGTCACATGACCAATCACATGACCTGCCCGCCCCCGACGCCGAGCCTTTCAACCGCCGTTGTCATAGCCAAGCAGCCTCCGGCCTTCCCCCAACGGTCAAGTCACATCCATCGTCCCGCCTCACCAAAGCCGGCCATCCCCCAAGACCTTGGACCTTTGACTCGGGACGTCGATTCTGCCGCCCTCACGATCCCTCATCACCGACCAGCATCCTCGGAGACCCGCCGCCCACGGAAGCGCCCGCCACCAAAGCACAATGGCTCTCCTCCGATATACCGCCGCGCCGCTATCAGCTCTGCGGTGCGCGCGCCGGCCCGCAGCGACGACGACCACCCTGGGCCTCGCCTCCAGGGCCCTCTCGACGACGGCGAGGCGGCAGGGCGGAGGCCACGGCAACGAGTCGCACTTTGACTCGCCCGGCGGCTGGCTCTGGGGCATCAAGCCCGGCGAGAAGCCCGAGGCCGAGGGGTGGGAGTGGCCCATGTACATCTTCTGCGGAAGCTTGGTCGCCACGGGCATTGCGTTTGCGTTCAAGCCGGACACATCGTGAGTGGAAGACCCTTCCCGTCCCGTCTCTTCTCCCCCCCACGCCCCACCCACC
>NIGB01000005.1:724683-750638 GCA_003055145.1 Escovopsis weberi
CCCCTTCCCTCTCTCTTCCCCCCCCCCCCCCCCCCCTTTCTTTTCCCTCTGCAATCTCCATTTTGATCACGGTCTGGTTCTCGTCATCGCCGTTTGCAGGATTGCCTAGTCGGCTCCGAGGAGTGCGATGACGCTGCTGGGAATATTGGCTCAAAAGGCGATCAAAACCGGGCTACACCGCGGCATATCTGCATCCGAAGCTAATGCTTTTCTGTCCGTCAGTGTCTCTACCTGGGCTCTCGAGGAGGCCCGGAGGAGGTTAGAAGCTGAGGGTGTCTTGCCCGACCCCGAGAACCAGAAGAAGGATTAAGCATCCGGATGGTACCTGGGCGCCATTAAAAAACAAAAAGAGCGCCTAGGAGGGGTGAGAGGTCAGATTTTATCGATACTGGTCAATAGAAACGGGGATACACACACATACGCTGGTGGATTCTAGAGAAGGGGGGAGAGATGGGGCACGGCACCGAGGGGCCGGTGGATCGGTTGTTTCTGCAACGTGTACATGGTTTTGGCACCTTTTCTTTTTTCCTCTTTCTACATTTTCATTCTGTTTGAGCTATGGTGCTGAATTTCAATGAGATGGATACCTCGAGTTCGGTTCTGTCTGATCCGTCGCGATCGCTGTCAAGTGAAAATGACGAGCCGATGATTCGAGTGATCATTAGATTGGCCCTCTTCATCTGTTGATGTTGTTCTTTTGTTTTCCAATTATACAGGAATTTGCTTCTATGTACGAACAAAAAGGCGGCGGCTAGATCTTGACGCTCCACTCGTGCTCAACGACGCCGTACTGGATCTCCTCGATCCACTCCTTGACCCTCAGCGCGATCTCGCCAGACTCCTCGTTGTCCTTCAGCCCGCACTCGACGTGGCCGCCCCTCCAAGCGATCCTCCTGATGGGGCTGACGATGGCGGCGGTGCCGGCGCCGAAGGCCTCCATGAGGCGGCCCTCGTTGGCGGCGTCGCTCAGCTCCTGCATGGTGTACTTGCGCTCGCTGATCTTCCAGCCCTCGGGGGCGAGGCGCTCCCTGGCGAGGTGGAGGATGGAGTCGCGGGTGACGCCCTCGAGGATGGTTCCGTCGAGCGGGGCGGTGACAAGCTCCTTCTGGCCGGTCTCGCGGTCCCTGATGGCGGCGAACATGTTCATGGTGCCGACCTCTGTGACGTACTCCTCGGGCCCGAAGAGCCAGAGGTTCTGCTGGTAGCCGCGGCTGGCGGCCTGCTTCTGGGGCACGACGCAGGGGGCGTAGTTTGCGCCGAGCTTCTTGTCGCCGACGCCGCCGGGCCAGGCCCGGACGGCGTAGTTGGTGGCCTCGAGGGAGACGGCCTTGAGGCCCGTCGGGTAGTAGAGGCCGACGGGGGAGGCGATGACGTAGAGCATCGCGGACGCGGGGGCGCCGACGCCGAGCGTGCTCTGGGTGCCGATGAGCGTGGGCCGCAGGTAGAGCGAGTAGCCGCGCTTGTTGGGGATGAAGCGCGAGTCGAGGCGCGCCAGCCGGCCGATGAGCTCGATGAGCTTGGCGGGCTCAAAGGTGGGCAGGGCGATGCGCGCGGCCGACTTGTTGAGGCGGGCCATGTTCTTGTCCGGGCGGAAGAGGCGCACGTTGCCGGCCTCGTCCTTGTACGCCTTCATGCCCTCGAAGCAGGTAAAGGCATAGTGGAAGACGCAGGTGGCCGGGTCAAGGGAGAGGTTCTGGTAGGGTTTGATCTCGGGGTCCAGCCAGCCCTGCTTGTCGTTCCACTCAATGGTGAGCATGTGGTCTTTTTTTTTTGTTCCAGTCAGCGGGATGATGCCATTGGGTCGGAAGAGAGAAGGAAAGAAAAAAGGGGGAATCTCGTGGCTCACCTGTGAAGTGCTTGCCGAAGATCAAGTCCTCATGCCTGACGAGGGGCTTGGGCTGAGTGGTCTCGGCGATCTTCAGCCGAGAGGCATCGAGCGGGAGAAGGTCGAGCGAGGGAGCGGCAGCCTTGACGCTGTAGAGGCGAGCATGGTGAGCGGCCGGCGCAAAGCGCAATAGTCTCGTGGCGCTCCGGAGAGCAGGTCTGGGAACGACGGAGGATCTCATCGTCGAGATGGTGATGGTGATGGTGGTGGTGGTGGTGGTGATAGTGACGGACTCGGGTGGGGATGGTTGGCCAAGGGTCAAGGTGCCTGCAGGGGCCCTGTGATAGGACGTTCAGAACCCGGATGAATTGTCTGGAGGAAAAAGAACAAAATGAATGAAAAGAGAGAGAGAGAGAGAGAGAGAGAAGACACGACGATGTCGACGATGACAACGACGATGCGATATCTACGTGAGGTGAGGGAACACGCCAGGTGGTTGAACAGGCGTCGGCACCAAGACGGTCGTCGAGGGACGCTTAGATATGGGTATCGATGGATTAACGGGGCACCATTGGAGCGGCATCGGACCTGGACTGGATCATTGATGGATCTAGGATGTCACAGCAATCGACCGTCTACCTGTAAACAAGTAGTCATAGCCCTCTCTGTCCGCATTGATTCAGCCTAGACGGATGATACCAGACAACCATTGATTGATTCATTGACTGCAGTCAGAGAATCATCACGGTCTAGTTCATGGATCAATTCATTCCATCCATCGATTTGACTTCAAGTTGAACATCTTGGAGAGAATCCATGGGATTAGTCAGCATTTACTTCATGGATAAATCCTTACCCCGGTTAATTGAATATAGTGATTGATGCATCTAAAAGGTTTATGCACATCTCGAAACATGTCCCTCCAAGTTGTGGCTGAGACCTTCTCGAGGAGTTCCATAAAGTGTGGCGCAGTCATCTTGGATTCCTCCAGTTTCTGCCTCATCGCGCGACGCATCGATCCAGATGCATTGATTGATTGATTGATCAATTCCATCCCTCCAGGTCTTGATTGCCGGGACCTGCTTTGCCCATGGAAGACTCGCCTCTTGGCCAAGAGTTTCACCCTCCATCCTCCATCCTCAACCCTTGACAAGGCATCGTCGCTGTTGTTGCTCACAAGCCTCGCGTGGCGCAAACCTCGACTTGCTTGCTTGGTCTCGAGCTCCCGTCTATGTATACGAGGACAGCGACATTCAACCTCTTTCAAACTCCAGTCCGACCCGGCATGATCGCTGCGACCCTGCCTCCGGGGCACTCATGATCCTCACCTCGCAAACATGTTCTCCTCGGCGCTGAAATCCATATCCCCCTCCAACATCAACTCCAACTACTCCGTCTCTCCGAACCCGGCATCCGCGGCTGGCCCGTGGAAGATCTACGATGCCAAGAAGAAGGCCACCGGCAAGTCCTACAGCGTCTTCGTCTTCGACAAGAAGTCGCTCGACTCCCACGGCTCCTCCGTCGGCAGGTCCGGCGCCTCCTCCTTCAAGAGGAGCGTCGACGAGGTCGTCGAGCGCCTGAAGAAGGAGGCTTCCAGCCTCGCCAAGCTGCGCCACCCCAGCATCCTCGAGCTGGTCGAGCCCGTCGAGGAGACGAGGGGCGGCGGCCTGCAGTTCGTCACAGAGGCCGTCACCGCGTCCCTCGCCGGCCTGCTGCAGGAGAAGGACGACCAGGAACGGACCGGCGGCCGATCGAGTCGCTACGTCACAGAAGATGCCGACGGCGTGCGGCGCAGGAGGGAGATTGAGATTGACGAGCTCGAGATTCAGAAGGGCCTCTTGCAGATCAGCAAGGCCCTCGAGTTTCTGCACGAGAATGCCGGCTTGGTGCATGGCAACCTGACGCCAGATGCAGTCCTCATTAACGCAAAGGTACGTTTTGGCGGGGAATTGTCTTGAGAGACATGAGGGGGGGGAGAAAGGAAGTGAGGAAAGATGAAAGAGAAGGGGGGAAAAGAAGATAGGTAGAGAGACAGACACACAGAGAGAGTGAGGGGGGGGGGAGAGAGACAGACAGACAGACACACTGTGGGCTGGGCTGACCATTGCGATAGTCTGACTGGAAGATCAGTGGCTTGGCCTTTTGCAGCCCGGCAGAAGGGTCTGGCAAGCCGACTTCAATACATGGCATTAGCCTCTCCGAGGTGCTGAACCTGGACCCTCGAATCCCCAAGACGGTCCAGCTTAACCTCGACTATACCTCTCCAGACTTTGTCATGGACAACAATTTAACCCCCTCGGCCGACATGTTTTCTCTCGGCATGCTCTGCGTCGCTCTATACAACTCCCCTCACAGGTCCCCGCTGGAGTGCCACGGCAGCACCTCGACTTACAAGCGGACCTTCTCCTCGTCGTCAACCGTGCCGACATCCTCCAACAACTTCCTCTCCTCCCGCCCTATCCCGAAAGATCTCGCCCAGCACGTTCTGCCGAAACTCATCACGAGGCGACCGGCGCAGAGGTTGACCGCCAAGGAGTTCCAAGAGAGTGAGTACTTCGACAACGTGCTCGTATCCACCATCCGTTTCCTCGACTCCTTCCCGGCCAAGACACCCAACGAAAAGGCCGCATTCTTGCGTGGCCTCGTCAAGGTGCTGCCCTCGTTTCCCAAATCCGTCATGGAGAAGAAGCTTCTGCCTGCATTGTTGGAAGAGATGAAGGACAAGGACCTTCTCTCGCCGATCCTCCAGAACGTCTTCAAGATTGTGAGCCTGCTACCCTCTGCCCGGCGGGCTTTTGGGGAAAAGATCCGGCCAGCCCTGAAAGCCGTCTTCGTGGAGAACGCCAGACAGAACCAGGAAAAAGATCCGGCCAGAGATGCCGGCCTGATGGTGTTTCTGGAACAAATTTCGGTCGTCGCGGACAATTGCAACGGCAAGGAGTTCAAAGACGGTGCGACCCCCTTTTTCTCGCCTTTTTTTTTTTTTCAATTGACCTATAAAATTGGACATGTCTGACCAACATTCAGATATTCTGCCCGTGATTCTGGCGGCCATCGAATGTCCGACTCCCTCGATCGTTGATGTTGCTCTAAGAAGCTTCTCCGTCGTCCTTCCAGTCCTCGACTTCAGCACCATCAAGAATGAGCTCTTCCCCGTTGTGGCCGCAGTCTTCAGCAAGACGAGCAGCCTCGCAATCAAGGTTCGCGGTCTCCAGGCCTTCGTCGTCCTTTGCGGCGGCTCCCTGAGCCCGGGCTTGGAAGACGGAAGCGGCCTCGACGGACTCGTGGCAGAGAACAAAAAGTCCTCGTCGTCCAGCGCCTTGGACAAATATACAATGCAGGAGAGAATCGTGCCCCTGATCAAAGCCATCAAAACAAAGGAACCAGCCGTCATGATGGCGGCACGAGACCTCATGTACATCATCGGACAGACAGCCGACGCGGAGTTCGTGGCCATGGACCTCCTGCCCATCCTGTGGAACATGAGCCTCGGCCCTCTCCTCAACCTCAAGCAGTTCCAGGCCTTTATGAACCTCATCAAGACCCTCTCGAAGCGCGTCGAAGAGGAGCAGACGAGAAAACTGCAAGAGCTGACCGGGACGTCCTCGTCGAGCGGGCCCGCGGCAGCAGGCGACGACTTCCTCGCGTTCGGGGGCGTCACGGGCACGGCCTTCGATGCCAACGGCGCCAACGAGGACGACTTCGAGGCGCTCGTCAAGGGCAAGACGAGCCCCAGCTCCGGCAGCAACGGCGTCGGCGTCGGTGTCGGTGTCAGCGTCGGTAACGGCCACGGCCACAGCAACGGCAACGTCATTTCCCCCTGGGTCGACAGCCCCCGCAGCACGCCAAAACCCCTGGCATCCTCGGCCATCGCGCCCGCCCCGTCCCCCTCGTTCTCCTGGTCGACCCAGCCCGCAGCGGCACAGGCGGCGGGCTCAACCTCCCCCGCGAAGCCGAAACCGCAACCGCAACCGTTTAGGACGGTCAGCCCCGACGCCCCGCGCTTCGAGCCCCTGACGCCGTCCTCCACGCAGTTCAGCCGACCCCTGCAGCCCAGCACGCTGGCGAGCACCGCGCCCCCAACCCAGGAAAGCACGTCCCCGCCGTCGTCTATCAACTGGTCGTCCGCAACTGCCGCCGCCGCCGCCGCCGCCGCGAAAACAGGCTTCTCCCCGCCCCCCGCCGCGCCAAGCTACACCAGCCTCGGCGCCCTGAGCCCGCCTCGCGGGGCCCCCGGTCCCGCTGTCGCAGGCGGCTCGCAGTTCTCGCTCGCTCCTCCGCCGGGCAGCACCATGACCACATCCACATCCACATCCACGGCCCCCAGCGGCATGGGCTTCAGTCTCGCGCCGCCGCCGTCGGCGCCACGCCAAACCGCGTGGACCTCCCCGCCGTCCACGGGCCTCGGTGCGATGAGCGGCGCAAGCGGCAGCATCGCCGGTACAAGCACCAACGCAGGCATGAGCACGCACAGGGCTGCGAGCAACAACATGGGCATGGGCATGGGCATGGGCATGGCCCCGAGTACGAACATGAACACGAATATGAATAGGAATATGAATGGGGGCATGGGCACGGCAATGTGGCAGCTGGGCAGCAACACGACCAGCAGCAGTCAGGCCAAATCCGGCCTCGACAAGTACGAGAGTCTGATATGAAACAACATTCCGGAATAGCTAGTTTTTGCAGCGCAGCGTGTTTTTTTTTTGTTTTTTTTCTCGCAAGTCCTCATCTTTTGGCCGGGGGGGGGAATTGGGAGGGGTCACATAAAAGCTATGCAGAGTGATGGATAGTCTAGTTTCATAAGCAATTGGGATAGATGATGGAAAAAAAAGGGGGGGGTTGAAAGTTGGGTCCGTGAGCGGATTGCCTGTGAATCTATTCTGTATTGGAGGGAGTCAAACGAGCAGTATGCTGATGAAAAGAAAAAAAACCGGCTATTCTAGATTCCGCTCCTGACATGACGCGTGACGAGCCCTGCCTGCCCCTCTTGCCACGCAGAAGGCAGAAGGCTCCGTGTAGCCGACGCGACCCCCTTCGGCCTCGCAGGAAAAGAAGTTGATGTATCGATGGGAAGGTAGAAAAGAAGGCCAGAGTACTCCGTAGAGCTCGTGAGTGAAAAAAGAAGAGAGAGAAAAAACTACTTGCGCACAGTAAAGGCGTGCCTGCTCTTGAAGGGCTCCTCGGTGGTGACGTCGACCTCCTGGCCCTCGGGGACCATCTCGTGGACGAGGTCCCAGCCGAGGCGGCGGCACAGCTCGGCGACGATGACGTCGCAGTCGCCGAGCAGGTCGATGTCGAAGTTGATGTGGGAGACGGCCTGGCGGGAGAGGTATATCTGGGGGATGTGCGGGGGCAGCCAGCTGACGATCTCGGAGACGGGGGTGACCTTGAGGGAGGTGCCGATGACGATGACGAGGTCGACCTTGTCGCGGTCGTTTTCTGTGAGGCGCTTGGAGAACTCGTCGGGGAGGTTCTCGCCGAAGAAGACGATGTCGGGCTTCATGACGCCGACGGCGGAGGCCGCGTCGTCGTCGTCGTCGTCGGAGGGGGAGGGGGAGGGGGAGGCGCGGGAGTTGCGGCGGCGGCGTTTCTTGGGGTCGGGCCCGACGGTGCCGTTGGCGGCGGGCCGCTTGCGCTTTCCGGCGGGGGGCGAGGGCTGCGGCTTCGCGGCTGCGGCTGCGGCTGCGGCAGTGGCTGTGGCTGCGGCGAGGGCGTCGATGCACTTGGTGCAGCGGGGGATCTTGCCGGCCCTGATGTCTGGGAAGATGGACTCGCCGGGGGCGTGGAAGCCGCAGCGCATGCAGGTGGCGGTGCCGAAGGAGCCGTGGCAGTGGATGAGCTTGTCGGCGGGCAGGCCGGCCTTAACCTCGAGGTTGTCGATGTTCTGGGAGTAGTTTGTGAGCAGCTTGCCGCGCTCGTGGAGCATGGCGAGGAAGCGGTGGGTCGGGGTGAAGCGGGATGTGGAGGGGATGATGTCCCTGGCGACGGAGTAGAAGATGGCCGGGTCCTCGCGGAAGAGGGCGATGTCGAAGACCTCCTGGGGGTCGGAGAGGCCGAGGTGGCCGAGCTTGGCGTAGAGGCCGACGTCCTTTGAGCGGAAGTCTGGGATGCCGAGGGAGGTGGAGATGCCCGCGCCGGTGATGACGATGATGTTGGAGCTGCGCTGGATGAGGCGGACGGCGTCGTCGACGGTGTTGTGCTGGGGCAGCTTGGCGCGCTTCTCGAGCTCGCGGGTGATGGCGAGCGACAGCAGGCCGTAGTAGGCCTCGTCGGGCCCGCCGTCGAGGAAGGCCGGGGGCCGGATGCCGAAGGCGCTGAGCAGCTTGCGGGCCGTGTAGCGGCCGGCGTCGACGGTGCGCTGGCAGAAGACGGCGGGGCCCTGCTCCCGCAGCTCCCTGCGCAGCCGGCAGGCCTCCTCGGGGCTGCAGGCGTCGGGGCCTGGGTGGGTGGGGAGCTGGTCAGCCGTTGCGTCGGTCGTCAAGGAGGTTCATGGATCCCTGGCACTCACCTCCGGAACAGGGGCCGCTGTCCTCGTTGGCCAGCTCGTCGATGATGTCCTCGAAGAGCGAGTCCGTCTCCCACGAGTCGCGGGTGTCGGCGACCCGGTCCTCGAGCTCGGCGAGCGAGGCGTTGACCGAGGCCTCCCTGATCTCCTCGACGGTGGGGTTCTCGGACAAGTCGTCAAAGGCATCCGACCTGGCCCTCTCCCTCGCCGGCGCGGCTGTCTTGCCAGCAGCCGAGCGCTTCATTCTCGCGGAGATTGTGGTCGTGTCTCGTTGTGTCTCTCTACCCAGAACCAGACCTCACAGTCCTGCCCTTTGTCTTTGATTGCTTCCAGAGTCCTCAACCACAGTCACAGGTTGGCTTCGGCCAGTCAGGACAATGTTGAGGGTTGGTGAAAGAGCACTCGGTGTGACGAAGACTCAAGTGGTCGGTCGTCTTTGTCCAACGCGGATGGCGGTCCGGATGAAGCCTGCGTTGCCTTTCCGCGCGGGCGGCGGAGAGTGCATGCGAGGAAGGAGAGCGAGAGACTGAATCTCTCGAGAAGTGAGAGAGGAAGAGGAAGAAGTGAGAGCCAACCTGTTGGGCCGCTCTTTAAGACTTCAATTAATTGCTGGATCAATTGATTCGATGTAAATTGTTTTCTTTGTCCTCCGGAACTACCCTAGAGTCAATGGTGACATTGATATGTAGTTGCCATTGAGCATGGATGACGAGTCTCTGGTAAATGAACAAAGCAGCTGCTTCGGATCGACGGATCAATCTTTCTTTGGACTGGAGAATCTAGATCGATCCAAGAGCCTCTGCTAATTCAGACACCGTCTATACTAGTTGGCACGAAATGGTACGAGCACAGAAGCAGGGCGTATGGACCCAAGATTGATCCATTCCATTCGGCAACTTGACGAAACAAAAAGACTCTGACCGTGAGAACAGCTCAACCCGAAACACCAAGGCATACTGCAACTGAGTCCTCATTTCATTCCAAAACTTCTCCTAACAATTCCATAAGCTATCCAGGTCCGAAATACTCCGTACCCCGTCTTAATCTATCATACTTCGTTCTGGGAACCCGTCACTCTCAGTCACGGCCAAAAGCACCAACAACCCTAACCCTAACCCCCCCCCCCGGTCCAATCTCAGCATCACGACAACGAAATTGATCTTCCAAACCACAAAACGCCCTCCCATCTAATGCCCCAAGGTATGTAGTATCCAACGTAACAAGTCACAGCCTCATCACATCACGGTCGTAATCTTCACCATCGCGTGCTGTCCGTCGCACACTTGCTTTCCCATTCAACTACCTATCCTGTCCCGTCCCGTCCCTGGGTATCCGAGTCATCCCGCATCCAGCCCGAAGCCATTGATCCATTGCAATGCACCGCCGTTCCCCAAACATCCAGTACATAACCTCATAATTAATAAAACTGTACTTGAAAAAAGAAAGGCATCCTCGTCATGCACACAAGTTTCTGGATCGCCTCGGAAAATATTGGTATCTAAGAATGCTTGGCATACAAGTAGCCAAAAGCCAAAAGAAAAAGGAAAAAAAAAAAGAAAAAGCCGGCGACCTGAAAAAGAAGAAGCGGGAGCTGGAAATCAAAAGAGAATGAGGGGTGAAAAGGTAGTGAAAAGAGAAGGGGAAAAAAAAAAAGAAGAAAAGAACCAAAGCAAATGCCATCGTGACCCATACTCGCATACACGTGTAACATCATGAGATACGGGGGACAGAAAAAAAAATCAAAACGAGCAACCCAAGCCGAAGGGTAAGTCGAGGGCATGTTCCCATAAATGACAATCCCGCCCTCTCTCTCTTTTTTTTTGTGCACCCAGTTTTTACGCCGCTCGTGAAGTTCCATCCTTTTGACCCGACTCCCCATTCCCGGTGGATGACCCCTCTTCTGGTGCTCTCTGCTGCTGCGTTTGGACATTCGCTGTGAGTTCGTCTGCCGTCGGCCGGCCGCTCGGTGACCACGCAGCCGCCACTCCGGCCGCGACGATGCCGGCCATGACTGTGGGCGCGCCGAGCGCCGAGTTGGATCGGGATCGATTGGACTTGGTGCGCTGTCGCGAGATCGGCGAGGGGACCTGCGGGAAACTGTCCTCCCTGTTCCGGGGGCTGTCCGACGCGTTGACCGAGTTCGATCTCGAGTGCGAGAAACTCCTCGATCGCTGGATGATCTCCTTCGGATGCTGGATCGCGAACTTGAGATTATTCAGGCGCCCTCCCTTCATCCGTCGGAGGAAGTTGAGCTCGTCACGCACGTCTGCCAGGGGCTCGGGGTACATGTCCATCTCCTCGTCCGTCACCGTCAGGCCGGGCACCTGGCTAGCCCGTCGCTTCAAAAAGTCCGGGATCAACGCCACCACCCAGCGGTCGGGGATCAGCCGGATCAGCACTCCAAAGGGGATCGAGATGAACCCGAGAACGAGGGCAATGCCCCACATGACGCCGCCCTGGTCCCGATCCGAGATCTGGAAGGCATCGCCGCCGTAGAAAATGATTAACACCTGACCGCCACACATAAGAGCGCTGATGGCAATGAAGAACCAATTTCGGCTCAGGCCCTCAAAGATGTTGAACTTGTTATCCAATCGGCGGTTACTATTTTTGAGGTCCTCGGTCAGCATCCTTGAAATCTTATCTTCCCTGACCCCCAGTCCACTTCTTCAAAGGGTGTGACTTACTTCCATTGGTTGAAGATCTGCATCCACACAAAAGTGTTGAACACGAGAGTGCCGACATCCTCCTTCGTCAGGGGGTGCTCGGGGCTGACGGCATCTCCCAGGAGAGGAACCACAACCTTGTCGGACCTGAAGTAGAGCATAAACGTGATCGCAAGCTGGTAGATAGCCTGACCGATAATCATCTTCCACATGGTCGGGGAGATGATGGAGGCGCCCTTGGGCTCGGGCTTTCGATCCAGCACGCTTTCCTGCGGAGGATCCGTCGCCAGTGCCAGAGCCGCCAACGTATCCATGATGAGGTTGACCCAGAGGAGCTGAACGGCCGTCAGCACGGAGCTCTCCGTCTCACTAGACACGGCCGAGACGAAGGTCAGGACGACGGCGGTGATGTTGACCGTCAGCTGGAACTGCAGGAAGCGCTTCACCGCGTCGTTGACGGCTCGCCCCCATTTAAGAGCCTTGACGATACTAGCAAAGTTGTCGTCCATGAGAATGATCGCAGAGGCCTCCTTGGCCACCTCGGTACCGGCGATACCCATGGAGAATCCGACATCGGCCATCTTGAGAGCTGGAGCATCGTTGGTACCGTCGCCGGTCACAGCCACAGTCTCGCCCATGTCCTTGAGTCTCTTGACCAGTATGCGCTTGTCCTCGGGGCTGGACCGGGCCAGGACGTGCAGCTTCGGAATCACGTCGATCTGCTGGAGCCTGCTGAGGTTGCGGAAGTAGGGCCCCTCCATCACGATGCTGTCCTCCTGCAATATGCCGCACTCCTTGGCGATCGCCTGGGCCGTGAGCTTGTTGTCGCCCGTCACCATGCGGACCACGACGCCCGCCTTCTGACACATGCGCACGGCGTCGAGAACGCCTTCGCGGAGAGGATCCTGGATACCGACCAAGCCGACAAAGGTCATCTCGTGGAACATGTCCTCAAAGGCGATTTCCGAGTCGCCGGAGTCGCTGCGGCGGATGGAGCGAGGAGGCCAGGCCTCAAAGTCCTTGTAGCAGATGGCAATTGTTCGCAGGGATCGGCTCGCATAGGAAACGATGAGATCGCTCAGTTTTTTGGTCGTCTTTTCCCCCAGAGGGACAACGGAGGCATCCACCGAGGGATCGCGAAGGGCCTGTGTGCACTGGGCGAGGAGGATCTCGGAGGCGCCCTTGACGTAGAGCCTGGCGCCTCCGTTGGGGAGCCGAGCGACGATGCCCATGCACTTGCGGCCGGAGTCGAAGGGGATCGCTCGCAGAGTGACCGAGTTCTCGCGCAGCTCACTGACGGATTCCATGCCCAGATAGGTCCTGGCAAACAGCAGGAGTGCCGTCTCCGTCTTGGAGCCGATGAAGGTCTTCTCGCCGTCTTGCTCGCCCTCGAAAGCCGTCGAGTTCAAGGCGATCGATTTCAAGAGAAGATCCCTGACAGGCTCGCAAAGCATCTTGGCGAATTCAGAGGGCGTCATGTCGCTTCCCTCGGATGACAAATCCGAATCTTCTCCCTGGCTGCGTCCTGGTAGAGATGTTGAAGTTAAGGATGCTGAAGTAGATGATTGCTGTGATGATGATGTTTGTTCCTGTGCCGGCCCCTGCTGTGGATTGCTAAACCTCTGGCTGGTGCCGACCGTGCCCGCGACGACTTGCATCTTGTTCTGGGTGAGTGTGCCGGTCTTGTCTGAGCAGATGGTCGTGGCGTTGCCCATGACCTCGCAAGCCTTGAGATGCCGCACCAGGTTGGCATCCTTGAGCATCCGCGTGGTCGCAAACGCCAAAGCGAGCGTCACGGCCAGGGGGAGGCCCTCTGGGACGGCCACGACGATGATGGTGACGACGACGATGAAGATGTTGAGGAACATTTGACCCTTCTCAGCGGGAGTCGCGTGATCCAGGGTGGGCAGGCGGACGAGGAACTCGATGAACAGGACGATGAAGAGCAGCAGACCGGCAGCGCCGCCAAGCTTGGCGATGTAAGTCGCGATGACGTTGAGCTTGGCCTGGAGGGGGGTCATCTCGGGATCGTCGTTCAGAGCCATCAGCGTCTTGCCGTAGGAGGAGAAGACACCTGTGGAGGTGGCCATGAAGGTCCCCACGCCCTCCATGATCTTTGCGCCAGATTGGATAAAGGGGTCCATTTTCTTAAGATTCTCGTTGTTCCGGATGGCGTCGTAGACTTGGTCCGCGGATCGCTTCTTGATGACGTCAGATTCTCCCGTAGTCTGAGACTCGTCACATTTGACGTCGAAGCCCTCGATGAGTATCCCGTCGACAGGAATCAGGTCTCCCGGCTCGAGCCGAACGACGTCGCCGACCATGATGTCGTACACCGAGATTTCCATGGTCGTACCGGACCGGACCACCTTGACGCTGCGATCCTGCTTCTTCTTGTTCAACTTTGCAAACTGGCGCTCCTTCTGATAGTCGTTGAGAGAGCCGACGATGACGACGATGGCAATGGCAACGATAATGGCAACGCCTTCAACCCACTCCACCTTTGGCTCTCCAGGCTGGTGCTTCTGGCCGAAAGTCTGGTAGAGACCGACGACGAGGCTGATGACGGCGGCGATGGACAGCAGGATGAGCACTTTGTCGTTGTAAGTGATCCACATGAGTTGCAGCAGGCTCTTGCCTTTCTTCTCCGGGAGCCGGTTATCCCGAAAGACGCGATATCGGTCCTGGAAATGCTCCCTATGCTGGCTCGCTCGCGAGTGTGCTCTGGAGATGGTGTTCTCGGCGGGTATCGCGTGCTCGTCTTCCGGGTGATCGGCCTGCTTCTGCGTGGCCTGCTCGAAGGTGACGCGGCCCCCGAGTCTCGTTTCATCGAGACTCAACCCAGACTTGCGGTCTGTCCGCAGACCCCTTTCCAAACCACTCAATCCACCCAGTTGATAGAAAGCGGCGAGGTTCTTGGGATTGAACATCTTGTTGAGCTGGCCGGGAGAGAAGGCGAACGGGTTGTCTTCGACGTCGAAATCGGCCTCGGTTCCGGCGTCGGCTCTCAGTGCCGTCGGGTCGGTCATGATCTTCTCATTGGTCTGCGATGTTTTGTACTTTTCCGTCTGCGTCGAGCTGGAAGCGACAACGGTGGTATCGCCACCCGAGTACACGGAGCGGTCCGCATCTTCGGAGTCGAGGGAGTTCTGTCTCGATCGCAGGGGATTCGGCGGCACGGACAGGTAGCCACGGTCATTGGCGCGCAACGTCATGGGCGTGGAGATGTTGTGGGGGCTTGTCGGTCTGCTGTCTCTGCTGTCAAAGGAAGTTTCGACCCTCAGGTCTTGTCGTGACCCCTGGGAAAAGCCGAAAGGGGGCTCCGTCAGGGTCGAGGGGCTGACCCCGTCATCCTGAAAGCACGACGTCGGAGACATTGAAAGCAGATGCTGCTGCGGCTCATTGGAGGTCTCCTCGTCAGGACTGCTCGCACTCACGGCAGTCGTGTCAATGGTGATGGTAGGCCTATATAGTGAGAATTAGTCGATGGTGCCCAGATGCCATGTAGCGAAGAAGATGCGCCGTGGAGTGGGTTAAGAAGAGGAGTAGAGGAGGGGCAAGGACGGGGCCGAGAAAGAGAAGAAAGAGAAGGGCGAAAGGAAAAAAAAAAACCAAAAAAAAAAAAAAAAGAAATGTCCGTACGCTCGTCTCCTCGAAGGCGGAGGGCTCGGCGACGAGGGCGAGATCCTCGACTCAGCCATGGTTGAGACAAGGCTGCCTCGTGGAGGCCGCAGGCGGTCCTGGTGGCGGCTCCCTTGTAGGACGCGTTGACGATGAGGCTATGCGAAAGGCAAATCTCGCCGAGAGGGCGACAAAGAGAGGGAGTCGGTTGTCTCGAGATCCGGGCTGACGGGACCAGTGACGCCAATAGAACCGAGACGCTGGAGGTGGAGGCTATAACAGTAGTAGTAGTGGTGGTGGTAGGAACATGGGTCGGTGGTTCCGTGATTCGGTACTCGTACTCGTACTGGTGATTCGCCGCTGAGAACAAGTTGGGAAGGGGGGCGGAGGGGGGACGAGCGGGCTGAAGTCTCGTGCTGTCTCTAGAAGCACGGCCTGTCAGGCCTGGTTGGGCGTGCCTCAGAACTGGCGAGGAGAGGAAGATGCGGCGCAGGGCCCCGGTGAGCCAAGCATGAGGGCCAAGATGGAAATCAGCGGCGCTGGACGCAGACGAGAGAAAGGGGCCGGTGACAGTTGATGGCTCGTAGGTGTAGGTCAAAGGGGAAGACAGCGTGAAGACAAGATGTGGGAGTGAAACTTGAGAGGTTGAAGGGGAGAAAAAAATGATGAAATGGTTGAAGAGGTCAATCACTCTGGATGGGGTGATGGAAGGTGGATGAATGATGGCGTTTGCGATGAGGAGGAGCGGCTGCAGCTGGAAGGGCGAGAAAGATCAATGATGCTGCTGCTGCTGCTGCTGCTGCTGCTGCTGCTGCTGCCAGTGAGGAAGAGCAAGTACCGGCGACATGTTCCCGATCGGGCAATTTGAGGCAGTGCTGGCGAGCGAGCTCTGTGATTGGCTCGAGCGCTAGGGTTGCATGCTCCACCCTTGCAATCCAGGGGTGGAAGGAGCTCGCGCCGGACGGTTGCATGTGCTGCGAAACAGGAGTCCCCCGGAGGTACAGGATGTGCTGAACGGACAGCGTAGAGATACCTCACGACGACTTTCATTGGCCGTGTCCCCTGGGTGTTGGAGCTTCCTTTCCTTGTCGTCGATGGAATGATGATGCGCCTTCCCAACAACGATTAAGCGTGATCCCATGAGGTATCGAGGTACTCCGTACTTGATGTACCTCACGCCTGGCATTCACTGGCCCTGAGGTGCACTACACGTACCTAATTGACCCGCTGGATTGAGCCGCGATTCAGAGCCCGCAGGGGCGTTGCCTCCGCCGAGATGCGCCATCACTCGCGCTCCAGGCGCCTGAGTCGGGACTGCACGGGCACTAAAGCTGCACTAACGGCGCTATAACGACGCCTGAGCACATCGGTGGGGGCTTTGAATCGGGGCTGGGGCTTCAATCAATGGCTCGAGGGCCTCGCACCTCGACCGTTGCGCAGCGAGACACCCCGATAGAGCGATAATCGTTATAGCCGGAGCTTTGCCATTGAATCGATGGGTTTGATTGATCATGATTCGTACGATCAATCCACTCTCCACCACCACCATCACCACCACCACCACCACCATCACCAACTCGTGCGGCGCCGTCGAGATCGCCATTCGCTTCCAAGGAAAATCCATGCAAGAGCCACCTCCTCGTCTCCAGCAAAGGGGAAGACTCTAGGAACTGGGGCCGGGTTCCTGGTACTCGTACGAGTCCGTACATACGACACGATGCAATCACAGAGGGTTCAATGCTATTGATTCATGTTCCTTGGGCCCGTCTCCAATCACTGCTCGGTCCCGACAACTCACCGCCAACAATCAGATGGCCAAAGGGCGCCCTTCCCGCCGCGGCGATTGCTGGTAACGTGCATACATACATACAGTAGATGCATTGATCAATGCCATGATGACTCTCTGCCGGCCCGGCCTGCCATTGCGTGTTACGACCTTGTCGCTTCTACGGAGTAGCACACGCTTGTCTTTGCCCTGAAGTGGCAGGTCCGGCGCTGTTCTGGAAATTGGATCGATTCCAGAATAAGCCCGACACCCGAGGCCGGATGGAAGAGGCAGATACTGAGGAGATTGGCTCCGTTTTCCAGACGGCTGACAGCAACGGTCAGACAACCGCGGCAAGCCGCGCGAATCGCCATGGTCACGACAATTGGAGGCTTGGCGCCGTTTGCCCACGGGTCAACAGCCCGTTCGAGAGTCTAGAAGACGAAGAAGAAGAAGAAGAAGAAGAAGAAGAAGAAGAAGACGACGACGACCAGGCTGCGGAAACCTACTGATGCCCTCGGGGGGCGAATCAATGGCTCAGTCCAGCGAGCGAGCGAGAGCAAGCCAGCACGCATCGAGGCATCGTCAGATCAGGGAGGGCATCAACGGCAAATCGTTCATTACGTAACCCCCCCCCCCCCCTTCTTCTGGCATGCAAGATACACTCAGGGCCAAGCATTCTGCTAAGCCTTTTCGCTTCACCCTTTTTTTTTTTTCGCTTCACCCTGGTGGGGATCCTACGATCTGCGGAGAAGCTGCCTTAGTCGATCAGGGAGCAGCCAATGCGAGGGGCTGCCCGCATCTGATACCGGTATCAGAAGTGGGCGGGCGCTTCAGGGTGCCAAGCGCCTGGGCGACAAGGAATACGCCGTGTTCATCAGCCGACCGATTGGGCCTCAGCGTCGCCGTCACGTCTTCGGAGCTATGTATATGGAGGAGCCCGGGAGGGGCCAAAGGACCATCCATTGGAACAGGCCGGGATGTGATGGAGCGCTGTTGGCAGCTGGAGTCCCATCGGGGCTGTGCAAGAGAGAGAAAAAAAAAATTGGCCACGCCCCGAATCCACGGCATCAAGCAATCTATCCGATCAGGCGCCCCCCAAATCAAACGCAACACTTGGGAGTGCCAGCGGAGGTGCGGGGCTGTTGAATCATGATGATGATGATGATGATGACTACGAGTATGTCCTCATTGTCACTCCATCAAGACGTCTATTGAGGTCTCTGACGGTCTGCCCAGTGTCAGGATCTGTCAGAAGGCCTTGGGTGATGAAGCAGTGGGAGAGGTCAGGGCTCGAGAATGCACCTCGTCCTGCCAGCCTTGCGGAGAGAAAGCAGGATTGGGATTGTGACATGAGATGCCAATGGTGAGTCCCAAGTGAGGCTTTGTTGGTGTGTTGCTCAGCCTCGATCTAGGAGATTGCGTCCGCTTCGCCAACACGCGATTGGAGAACCGAGCGAGACACAAGGGGGGTTTCGATCGAGCGCACGAACACCTCCTTTACAATCTGATTCCAAGACCTGGACGATATGGAGCTTTGAGGATATGTGTGCTCACACCGTTTCACGATGATGATGGCGATGATAATGATGATGATGCTGCGCGTGTGCCCATAGCCAACAACGCAAAGCCAAGATCCTCCCATCCCGAGAACCAAGAAACCTCACTCCTTGAGCCATGGCAACGCGTCACACAACCCGTCTCCCTACGCCACTCCTGGGTCATCTCGGACTGATTACTCGCACGAGTATGTACGAGTACATACGAAAATGGCCCCTCAAAACCACCATGGAGCCACGCATGGTCCATCGTGCGGCCGTCTAGCGGACCCCCAGAGATCCCCAAGCGATCCTCCCCTCATATCCGTGCGACCTCAATCAAAAAAGAACCCTTTCTTCTTCCCTGATTCCTCGTCTTACTACTCGTCTCACACGGCAGTTACCCGGTCAGGCCTCATGTCAAACCCCCCTCCCTTCTCTCCCCCCGAAGTGCTCCGCCTCATCCCGTGTCACTCAGTGCGCACCGCTCACCTGCACCTCGTCGCGGGATCGCTCGCGCGCAGAAAGCCGGCCTGAGCCTCCTCCCCGCGCGAGCGCCCGGCACGGAGCATACGAGCACTGGTATGTCTGTATGGGGATGTGCCCGCGGATCGAGCTGCGGATGCGCTCGTCCTGCCTCGGCGACATCGTATTGGGTTTGTCGGGGCCCGTGGCTGGCTGGCTGGACTATTCGCAAGCCGTGGCGAGCAAACCTCGCGCAGCGTTGATCAATGCTCTGAGCTCTTACCACGGAAGCCTGGATTGCGTCCCTCGGGAAACTTCACTCGAGCTCCCATGGGTTCAAGACTCATTGTCAACGGCTCAGCCTCGCTCCGCCGCGTATACATATGTAAGCTCTTCTCAGCCAAGAACCTGTTCCGCCAGCCCAAAAGGCAAGGCCTTGGCAATCGCACAGATCACCAGACAATACCTGTACTCGTATTACGACAACTGATCAACCAGCTGGATCTACATACGCGGAAGCATTCATACATAGAGCCCGCCGCTTCGGAGATTACGGTACCCTCCTCCATCACCCCTGGAACAAGACGCCATGGACTACAGATCGTCCCTTCGGTCCAACAAAAGGCGTCATACATACATATGGACCGTCCGGAACCCCTCATCAAATGCTCATGATTCATCTGCCATGGGGCTGTGTGCATGCGCATGCACGGGATACGTCGACCCCGCGGGCGCTCCTCTTGCCCGTCCGCCCGCCCGTCCTGTCGTTCTGATCCGATCGCTCCAGGACGGCGCGCGGCGACATCAATTCTATTCAATCAATGTACTCGTGCGGCCGGGCGCCCACGCATTGCGGCCCCAGTGTGCTGACGGCATCGAGTCCAGAGTCCTCGCCGGACTTTGAAGGGGGTTTCTTTCGGAGTTCCTCTTATGGCCGGGGGCTCGAGTCCGCGATCCTCATCGGTCCTCACTCAACGTCCGACATCCCGCCATCCCGAGTGTCCCGCACATATCAACCAATGTACTGATGCATGTAGACACGTCGCAAATGATGGATGGATGGGGGAAAACGTCTTGAGAACGCAGGTCTATAGCATCAATCATGCCCCGCCCATCACCGCCTCCCCAAGTCCACGTCCCGCACCAGGACCATGCTCCCCCCCTCCGCGCCCTCCATGTCCTCCTCCTCCCCCCCATCCGCCCCAAAGAAGGGCATGACCGCGCACCTCACGACGCCCCTCCAGAACCCCTCCACCACGTCCTTCAGCTCCCCTCCCGTCTGCTTGAAGTCCGGGAACGCGTTCACCTCGAGCAGCCACGCCGCGCCCCGCTCGTCCACGAGGAAGTCCAGCCCAAACACCTCGAACGCGTTCGGCATCGTCTGGAAGTGGATCGGCATAGCCCTCGCCGCGGCCTCGAAGACCTCCCCCGTGATGTCGCAGATCTGCCCGAAGATGCCCTCCAGGCTCACGCCTCCTCCCTGCCCCTGCCCCTGCCCCTGCCCCTGCTCCTGCGCAGAAGAAGAAGAAGAAGAAGAAGAAGAAGGAGATAAAGGCAGGTCCAGGTCCCAGAACCGCCGCACCGCGTTCTCGCTAGGCGACCCCTGGATGCACGTGTTGGTGAGGAACGTCTCCGCGTCGTCCTGCGCCTCCCACGGCGCCGCGTACGGCTTTCCCGCGAACAGCGCCAGCATGTGCCTGTATACGTAGACCTTGAGCCCGCCCACGCACAGCACGTACGTCCGCACGTGGAACTTGTGCGCGGGCCCCGCGCCCACCAGCAGCGGCGGGTGGATGTACGGCTGCACCACGAAGTGCCGGAGGTGCGACGTCGTGATGTAGTCGCCGCCCTTTGTCTCCTCGCCCGCCTCGGCCTCCTCGTCGTCATCTTCCGCGTCGCTGTCCGGGCTGTCCTCCTCCCACCCGTCGAAGATGGCCTGCAGCTCCTCCATCGTGCTGAACAGGCGGATGCCCTGCCCGCGGTCGCTCATGCCGGGCTTGAGGATCCACCACTCCCTGTCCTCGTCCCGCGCGGCCTGCGCGTTGCGCTCCATGCTCTCCCGCAGGTCGAAGGCCTCGACGAGCGCGTCGTCCAGGAACTCGGCGTAGTCGACCTCGAACGCCTCGCTGCGCTTGACGTGCCGCCCCAGCACCGAGCCCGGGTTCTTGGCCGTCCAGTGGTCCACCGTCGCCGAGAGGTAGTGCTTCCTGATGAGGGCCTTACGGATCATGTAGCTGTTCACGAGGCATGACCCGGGCCGCTCGGCCGCGAGCTCGAAGTCGATGCTCTCGTACGGGAGGATCTGCAGGATCTTGTCCGACTTGTCGGTCGGCGATGCCCCGTCTAGGGCCGGCGGCGATGGGTCGGTGACGAGGTCGAGGACGCCGTCCGGCAATTCTGACTTGAGCGCGGACAGGATGAGGGGCTGGACGTAAGCATCGTCGTAGGCCACGACTGCACGTATCCTCTGGCTCGGGTGCTCTTGCGTGCCTTTCTTTCCCACTCGCAGTGCCAATTCTGGGTCCTTTGCCTCCACCGAGCTAAATGAAAGAAAGAGAAAGAGAAAAAAAAGGTCTGTGTAAGAGAATGCGTCTTTCTATTATGCCAGAAAAGGGGATCTGGCTTGGCAAATGCATACGCGTAGTATACACGGACAAAACCGTCGCCATCCACAAACTCCAACGGCCTCCAAAACACGAGAGCCGGAATGAGGAAAACCAAAGCAGGACGCAAAGCAACAAAGACTCACAGCTCTAACTCCTTCTGCGCGTTTGCGCCCGCGCAACTCGCAAAGTTCGCCTTCAAAGGTGTAACGCTAACCGAGTTCAAGTCAGTCTTCGAAATCTTTTCTTCAGCGAGACGATGAGTCTGTCCTCTGGGTCCCTTACCTTGTGTGCCCCTCCTTCACCCACCACCCATCCGTCCCCGGCCCGGCCAGGTCGACGCTCTTGTAGACGTCGGTGAATCTCGGCGCCCACTTGAAGTGCTTGTGGGTGTGGCCCCTCGCGCGCGTCTCGGCGACCCTATCCGGCTCCTCGACCTCGCCGCCCGGCCCCTCCCTGATCAACTGCTCCTCGACGGCGCCCTCGCCCGACTCGCAGTCGACGGCGGCGAAGCAGCCGCCGTCGGTCCAGTAGTTCTGCAGGATGTCTGTGAAGACGGTCCTGTGGGCCTCGACGCCCTCGACGAGCGGCACGTTGACGCTGTACAGGTCCGCGGCCCCGTCGGCGGGCCATTGCCTGCACAGCGCCTCGATGACCCTGACGCTGTGCCGGCACGCGCCCTCGATGATGACCGGGTCGTGGTTGCGCGTGAAGAAGGCGAAGCTCAGCGCGACGGCGCGGCGCCCGCACACGGCGGCCTCGAGCGCGCCCCCGAGCGTCCCCGAGCTGAGCGCGAACAGCGCCGTCGTGTTGCGGCCGTAGTTGGGCCCGCTGACGACCAGGTCCACGGGGCCCCGGTCCTGGAAGAAGTGGTTCAGCCCGATCTGCACCGCCGACGCGGGGGTCCCGTCCACCAGGATCCACTCCTCGACGTCCCCGGACGGCGACGGGGTCGGGTGGATCGAGCCCTCCGAGTCCTCGCCGAAGCTGTTGGCCGCGGGGCGGTAGTAGGTCGGCTTGAGCATCTGCCCGATCATGTGCGCCTTGCTGATCCACGAGCGCTGCGTGTGCGGCAGGCAGACGGAGACGGCGTGCCCGGCTTTCTGGAGGTGGCGGACCAGGCAGTGGATGTAGGGCGAGGACGTCGGGCACGGCGGGCCATCGTCGTTGGTGATGAGGATGTGCATCCTGCCCGATTTGTTGAAGACCCTCGGATTCGGTCTGGGTTGAAAGAGAGTGGCAGCAGCCAGCAAAGATCACCGGTCTAATAAAATCAAACCAAAGAAAGGATCGAAAAAAAAAAAAGAGCGTAGGGATAAGGCAGGAGTCGGGAGCCGCGGGTCGAGGCGTGAAGGTGGAGAGAGGGAGAGGGAGGGAGAAGGAGTCGGTGGTCGACTCGGCTTATCAGTCGAATCGGGATATTGATTCGACAGACAGAGAAGAATATACTCCGTACATTGAGGTAAAGGAAAAGAACGGACGATTAAGCGCGGGGCTCACAAGCCACACATCGTGGGGCGCCAGCCTGGCCGTAGCGATAATGTATGTAGTAGTAGCGTGAGGCTTAATTCCGCCGAGTCTTGGACGGACCCCGCAGGGAGATCAATCAATGGAGCGATATCATCAATATGTCGACATCAGAAGATCGAAGATAGATCAATCGGTCCTCCGATCATCAGAACGGCAAGGGACGAGAGATGGGCAGTCCATGTCTCTGATCATCCCTTTCGAATATCACGCGAGGAGCAGCCCACAACACAAGAAACCAGTATGACATTAATACTCGTCGTACTCGTACAGAGGGATACTAGGTGGTAGATCAATTGATCACGTCGTTCACATAATTCATGTACGTAGGTAGTACGCTCACTACATGTATGCCTGGAGCTACCTTGCTTGTCCACTACCTAGTAGTCAAAGAGAAATGAAATACAAAACCAGAGGGGGAGAATCCAATCCCTTTCCTCCCGTGTCGGTCTGACGATTCCTGTCAACACTGTCCGCCAACGCCATAGGACAAAGGAAACCGAATCGATGCCCTCCGATACTAGGTAGTACCCTCCCCGTCCTCAAGAGGAAGAGCACCTATTT
This sequence comes from Escovopsis weberi, assembly GCA_003055145.1. Classification (NCBI taxonomy): domain Eukaryota; kingdom Fungi; phylum Ascomycota; class Sordariomycetes; order Hypocreales; family Hypocreaceae; genus Escovopsis; species Escovopsis weberi. The sequence goes on from NIGB01000005.1 coordinate 747,766, forward strand.
TTCGCATCCAGAAGGGCAAGGTGAATGAACCTCATGCCATGGCAGATGCCCACAATCTCGGGGAAGACAAGCCACAGAAGCCCCACCCCCCACCATTCATCATCCTGGAGTTGCCGCCGCCGCCGCCGCCGCCGCCGCAGAAATCAAGTATTATCGTATCCTAGAAAAGAAATTGGAAGTGGGAGTAGAGAGAGCGAAAACAAGGAGGCGCAGGCCAATGCTGATGCCGTGATGCAATTCCCCTTTCCCCAAATATCGGCGTGCCCAGAGGGTCACCGGGCTCGCGCGTCTTGCTCAAGCGCGGGCCCGCTTCATGGCAGTCGACGCAAGGGGCTCGCCCTGTCGCTTGGTTGAGGTAGGAGTGGCAGAGGATTCCTTAGTGCGGCGCCAGGAGTCGAATGGGCTCTTCTTCTTGGCGATCTTGACGGGCGTCGGTGCATCGGCGAGCTTGTTGGTCGATCGGGTGACGCGCTTCGTATCGGGAGGCGAGACGGGTGCAAACTTGGGCGCTTCGGGTGTCTTGGCTCTCTCGGTCTCGGTCTTGGTAGGAGTCTGCGGTTCATTCTCTTCGGTCTGGCTGTGGCCCTCCTCGATGTCGGTGGTGGTCTCCTCTTCCTCGAGCATCTCCTTGGTCTTCTCTGTCTTCTTGACGGGGAACAGCAATCTGGGCTTGATAGACGAGCGCGTCAGGGCGCGGCCGCTCTGGCCGTCTGCTTCGTTCTCAGACCCATGCTCTTCGTCCTTGGCTTCCGCGAATTTTCGGAAGAATTTCTTGCCGCGGCTGGTAGCACAATTAGCCGAGAACGATACCAGTGAGGCGCGATTTAGGAAAAGAGATGGAGGGGGGGAGGAAGGAGAAGGAAGGGGGAAAAGATGAATAGGAAAAGAAAGAAAAGAAGGGCGACAAAGGAATACTCACAAGACATAGATCATTCCATCCTCGCGACGGGAAGCTTCTTCGATGGACTGGAACCCCTCTCCCGGGATCATGATCTGTCTGCGCTTGCTGCGTCGGGGCGTCTCGTGCTGTCCCGCATTGAAGAATGGGTTCGAGTCGCTGTCGTCCTTCTTGGGGATGCGGTCCTGCGAATCGGTGAAGATGTGGATTGGCTCTTCGACTTCGTCGCCCGCGAAGCTCTCGATGCCCATGCCCGAGAGTTTGCTAGTTCGCTTCTTGCGCGGGCTGGCAATGGCGGAGTCTTCGGACGGGAACAGGTTGCGTGCGAATGACTTGAGGTTGGCTGCGGCTTTCTCGCAAGGCGGCTTCTGCGGGGTCTTGGAGGGCGTCGGCAGCATCGCGGCGGATCGCGCGACTTGGGCCGCCTGAGATTTCTGTGCAGCGGGCTTCATGGTGCTGTTGCTGTTGCTGTTGCTGTTGCTGGCTTCCTTTGCGGTATCCTTGGATTCCGGTGCCGATGCCGATGCCGATGCCGATGCTGATCCCGAGGCTGATGCTGATGCCGATGTTGATGCAGCAGTCGCGACGCTGGTGTTGGCGTCCGATGTGATGCGACGAATTGAATCGAGAGTCGTCTGGCGCTTCTTGCGTGGTGTCGGTGCCGGAGAAGCCATGGCTTCGGAGGTCTGGGCGATGGATTTCTTCGATGTGCGTGGGGATGCAGGCTGCTGGCGCACTGTGGGAAGAGGCGAGGGCGTTCGCGCAGCGTTGCGCTGAGCGGATAGTCGGGATGATTTGCGCGGTGAAAAAGGTTCCCAGTCGTCGTGAAAGCCGAGTCGAGGAGCGTGAGGAGGTCGAACGATTGTTGAAGGAGAGGGTGTCGCGGGGGCCATTTTAGTTGAAACCATTTTTTTGTTTTCCCAATTTTCCTTTTTTTTCGCGCGGGGCAGGTTCGAGAAAAGTGAGAAGCCAGAAAGGAAGTGATAAGAAAAAAACTTGTGAGTCCGTCCGATCGGATGAGGATGCGTGTCTTATTGTCCCAAGTCTTCGTTTCCTCCTACGGTAGCTTCTTCTTCCTCTTGGTCGACTTCCAGACGACGAACGAGACACACGCACACACAAAAAAAAAGGAAGAAAGAAAGAGAAGAGATGTCACGTGCAAAAGCGCATAACTCTGAGGGGATTGCAAGGTCGAGATCGAGGGGTCGGGATGATGAATGATGATGCTCTTGGTGATGGGAATGGTAGGAGGAGAGGACAGGATGTATGGAGTAGAGAGCTGGGACTGAGAAACCAGAGATGCGAGGGGGCTGGGGCTGGTACTACCTTCCGCGAGCTCCAAGCGTGCTGATACCTGAACTTCCATCAAGTGCGCTGGCACGAGGGGTACTTGCCCTCTGTACTCCGTACCTCTCCGCGCCTTCCCCGACTGTCCACCGGTACGAGCAGGTACGGGGCGCTGCTCCTGCCCGCCCAGCACCGCAAACTCGCGCCGCAATGGAGACTCAGCCTGAGGGGGGGGTCGTGACCTCGATTGACAGTGCGATTGGCGCCTCTGGAGCCGGTACCTGCCCGCGTCTGTTTACAGTGCAAGAACTGTGCCCTCTTTTCCCCGCCCCTCCCTCGACCCCTGCTGAAGCGCTGTGAGTGGCCGGTTCGAGACCCGCTTCAAAACAAAGATGGGCTCCACCCGCGCCAACGGCCCATAAAAAGTCGCTCAAAATGATCATTGATCAATTGAGAGAGAGATAGAGAGAGAGAGAGAGAAGAGAGGGGGGGAAGGAAAGAAGGGCACGACGCGTCTTGGCCACAGCCCCACCTTGTTTTTGTAGCTGCGACGCGTCGGTTTCGCGTCTCGGCAGACCAATCAGAGCACGCAGTGGATTGATTGCGCCTCTTCTTTTGTGCGCGAGTCCTCAACAACAAAACAAAGGGTCTCTTCATGCACGCCCCCCCCCCCCCCCCCCCCCCCCCC
>NIGB01000005.1:750650-773794 GCA_003055145.1 Escovopsis weberi
CCCCCCCCCCCCCCCCCCCCCCCGTCGCCAGGGCAGCCGGGTAGATCGCGGCAGAGGCGCGGGTGGAGGTTGACAGCATTCAATTGACAGCAAAGCCCATCACTCGTATTCCGTACGGCGTACTGTATGGACGTATGTTCGCATGGCCGAAAGAGGATCTGCCTTTTGATGCCGCGTTGACGATTGTCGCAATTGGCATTGGCACCTGTCGACGGTCATTGGCTGCGCGTCATCCTCTCGAACCGGTCGCAAGCTGTGCAGTACTCGTACCTGGTCGCTTGACCCTGCCGGTCAGCTCCAAGCTTCCTTTTTGTCTGTACGATCCATTTGCCAAGAAGGCGTTCGAGCTTCAAGGGTCCTGGTCTCCAGTCTGTTACCGGTACTCGTACGGAAGAATCGATCCCAACAGGCTTTCATTAAAGGCCCTCCTCAACCCCACTACCGGTACGAGCATATACTATACGAGTACACTTGAAGGTGGCGCAACCACCAGGCTCATGATTCGATATGAGTGATGATACAATGCACGACGACGACGACCTATGGACCTCGCCGGTCCAAGATGCTCCCCTGCCCACACGGCCAAAGACTCCGAGGACCCCGAAGACGCCCAAGACGCCCAAAACACCAAAGACACCCACGAGTCAGCAGGCGCCCCCGGCAGGACCGGTCGACCGTGAGGCTGCCCTGCGGAGAGAGTTGGACGGTGTGAGAAACATCAATGAGGTCATCGAGGGTGTCATCAGCACTCTGCAGCGCGCTGGTGGTAACATGGAGGTGAGGCCCCGCCATTGCCTTCCGCAGGAATTCTCTACTGTCGACAGGTACTGAATACTTACAAATATCTAAAGGTGGTATCCAAGACCGTCTCAAACGCCTCTACCTTGCTCAATACCTGGACCCGGATTCTCTCGCAGACGGAGCACAACCAGCGACTGCTCCTCAATCCGGGTTTTAAAGGCGCAACCGAGGATCTGGCGGAGATGGAGGCAGAGGAGCAGCGGCGACAGCAGGCGCTGAAAAGGAGGATGGCCGAGGAGGAACAGCGGCGCGAGGAGGCCCGTCGCCGTCGGGAGGAGGAGGAGGTGAGGAGACAGCTCGCCGCATCGGGCCCCTCGCGCGGCACCCGCTCTGCAGTCGGGACGCGAGGCGCTAGAGGCCGGCCTCGCTCCGCCTCCAGGGTGGCCTCTGCCTCTGCATCCACTCGATCGACAGAGGCCGGCGGCACCAGCACGAGTACGGGCAGCTTAAGGGGTCGCGGCACTTCGGGGATATCCAGAGGATATGGTGCCAGTAGGAGTCGTTATGGGGCGGCAAAGTAGCGGCGAGAGCTGGGTTCCGCCAAATTCCATGCCCGTTTCCAAAGATGGCCCATTCACATCACGAAAAGAAAACCCACGTGAGGAAAAAGATTGTGTGTGTCTTTTTCATGGCTCGGGAGCTTCCCATTCATCCCCATCATTTCTTCTTAAAGAACGCGCTGAGTTTCTTCATTCCGGATGTATCGACCTTTTTGAGATCTCGGAGCGCTCTGCTCTCGCTCGCCTTCTTCTTCTTGGCTTCCTCCATCTTGCGCTTCTTCTCTTGGCGCTCATCCTCCTCCTCCTCATCCCGCCGCCTTCTCCGCGAGAAGTCAGCCGTCGTCGTTGTTGCCATGGTCTCTGATCGTAGTGTTTCCAAGCGGGCCAGATAATCATCCAGGGCCGAGAAATCTACTGCATCTGTCTCCGTGTTTTTCAAACTCTGTTTCAGATGGCTGGCCAAGGCTGTGTTGACATAAGTCGAACAAATGAAGTCGAAGGCGATCCGGAGCCTTTGGAGCTGTGTGACCTCCGGGGATGCTTCCATGGCGCTGACAAGAGTCTCCCCCGAAGCCTCATCAGAGATTGACGTCGCGGCCGTGCTGAGTTGCGAGACCGAAAATTCGTTTGTGCCAGTCGTCGAGAGAGTGGACTGCGAGATACCAGAGTCCGTCTTCATGATCACAGCGTCGGAGTCGGAATCCCCGGTCTCGATTTTGATATCCGCCATTTCGCTCTTCTTCAGCGCCAACGGCGCTTCGAGGGCTCTCTTGACAAATCTCTCCTCCAAGGTGGCGGGCAGTCCGTCGCGACTCATCCTCTTTGCTTTGTCGAGAAGGACTTGAAGGAGTTTCTTCTCGTCCAGCCGGAACATGGTCTCGCCCCCCGCCTCGATCGTGTCGCACACTACTTCCATCCTCGCTTCCAGAAGAGACCTCGTGGCGGGCCATCGCAAGACCTCGGACATGTGCGAGTCCTCCCGCGGTAGCTTCTCGAAGAGGTCGTCGCTCTGACGGAACAGACGCTCCCGCTCCTCTGAATCTTTGGTCGTGTTGGTCTCGAAGAGCACGGGCAGAACCAGAAACAATGGGTCGATGCTCGTTGCGACGAAGAGGTCCGAACCCATTGTGACCTCGGAGCCCGTGTCTGAGCCTGCCGCTGCCTCGAGGAGCCAGCTCCGCGGCGTCGCCTTGGGCGCGGAAATCTTGGTGAATTCGTAGATGCCAGTTTCGGGACAAATCAAGTATCTCGAGGGTTGTGAGTGTCTGGGATGTGGGAGGGTGACGATCCTGGCCTCTGGTGTTATCTGAGACGGCAAAATGAAGACTTTCGGCGGCTCGCCGGCGGTCGAGACGAGCTCGAGCTTCGGTCTGTCATTGGATGCGTCGGTTTCTGAGGAGGACCCTTTCGAGCCTGCAGCCTTTGACGGGGCGGCTTTGAGCGACCTTGTTCTGGCCATGATAGCAGGGACGGGCCGAGGATCTTGACGTCAACTGGCGATGGAAGAGATGGAATGGAGCCCGAGGGACTAGACGATCGATGCTCTTCTAAGAGACCGAGGGAGTTTCAAAGACGAGTCAGATCAATCGTCTGTTCAAGGCTGTTGCCGAATGAATGGTCGTAGACGTCCAGCTTCTCAATATCGTCATGGAGCGATGCTCATTGAGGCTCATTGATGATCATGATATTCGGGCTGGGTCGCACCTGACAATCTGAAGCTACCGGCACTTGCACTAGTCGCGAATCGCGAATCGCAAATGGGAAACCGCAACCCGCCTAGCTGCGAGACGCGCCTTCCACCCGACGCGTCTTTTTTTTTCTATTGATTTTTTTTTTCTTTTTTTCTTTTTTCTTTTTCAGTTTAGCGGGCTCCGATTCGGCCGTCACGGCACTTCCACTCAATTCGCGCTACGAATACCTGTAAAAAGCCCTCTGGCGATCGGGCGTCAGCCACACAGAATTGATCCATTGAAGCGACCAGCCACATCTCGGGTTCCCGCACCTCCACCTCCTCCACCACACGACCTTGGTGTTCCTCTCTTCCACCACCACCACCACCACCACCACCACCACCACCATTACCGCCAACGCCAACGCCAGAAAACAAATCAATCAATTCCCGTCTGGCCCTGCTCGAAGAGCTCCAGCCTCCCCACACCTTTCCATTGATCCATCCATTGATCCATCGAGCTGCATCAATACCTTATCCAGAACACCATTCGAATTGCCCAGGATCGCGGCGAGACTTCCATAAGCAGGCAAACGCCAAGTCAAGGGGGGGGAGGAATACCTGTAAAGCTGCAGGTTATATTCGCGAATAAACGATCAGAAACAGCCCTTCCCTGGTTCTGTATTTGGCCGGCTCCTGTGTTTTGTTTTTTTCCCCTTTGGGCTTTTCGCTCGTGTGATTCGGGTGTCTTATCTTCCCTTGCGATCCTCTTGGGCAGCGTTTTCCTTGATTCGCCGCCGACTGTGGCCCTCACGTTTGGCCCGCCCGCGCATTGTTGCGCTGCTCTCCCTCATCCCACGCATGGCCTGAAGCGTTGCAGGGGAAAATCGCCAGCGAGGGCCTGCTGCTCCCGGCGCCCCGAGTGTTTGCGCCTCCCAGCCCGGGGGCCTTGGCTCGACTGCACACTTGCATAATCTGGCTGGGACCCGCGCGATAGCTCTGCCATGGCTCCAGGTCAGCATACGTCTGTTGCTAGCACGAGTAGCTGCTGAAGGCACCGGCAACCCATCGACTGATCGCTCTGCAGAGATCCAGAACACGGAGCCTTCGTGGCCGCCTCGGTCCCCCCACGAAGCTCTCCTCAGCACGCCCGGGGGCCGCCAGCGATATCGCGAAATGATGAATCAACTTTCTCCAACATCGTCCCCATCGCGACAACGCACCCGAGCCACGGCCTCTGCGTACCCGCAATCCGGGATCATGCATGACCAGATACCAGAGGACGAGGACGACGATGAGGAGACCCTTCAACTCAAGTTGCAAGAGATTCAGGCGCGCCTGAAGCTCAAACGCCTGCAGAGGGCCAAGGAGAAGGAAGCCGCCGGATCGAGAAGGACCCCCGATGAAAACCTATCTTCGCCGCCCACGGCAGCGGCGTCGGAGCCTGTTTCGCGACGATTCGCCCGAATGAAGACGCCCGAGACTGAAGACAGACCTCGGCAGTCAGCACACTCACTAGTGCAAGTACCGGCATCGCCCGTCAGGAAACCAGAAGCGCCGTTACTCCCCAAATCGCCGAGCAGGGTCCTGCTGGGAATCGACAAGGGATTGAGGGCAAAGGATATCTCGCTGAAGAGGGCACCAAGCTTCAGGCGCGCAGTCCCCGTCAGCGAGCCGATCAGCTCAAGGACCGGGACCCTCAACCGGGCAAAGTCGATGAATTGCATCTCACCCCCGGAAGAGCCTCGGATTCTGAGTTTCAACGAGAGGCTTGCGGCTGCGAGGGCCGAGGAGACAAGTCGCGCGGTGCGACAGGAAAGGGTCCAGAGAGTCAGATCCAATGCCTTCGATATCGGAAAAGAGGAGATGGAGGAGTACAAAAAGAAGGCGGTCGACATCCCCGACGAGCCGCTGCCGTCGCGGTCATTCACAAGAGACGAAATCGTCGGCAAGCCAAGATCAGACTCCTCGTCCGCGACCCTCGCCTCGAGTCAGACCGCACCAAGCTTCCGATCCGTCTCTGGCATGAGCAACACATCGGACTCGACGAACAACACCTCGAGCGACCCCAAGAGCAGTTCGGTCACAGTCGACTCCGTGGGCGAGCAATCGACGTCCTTTGAGCCATATTCCAGCTTTCACTTGTCAAAGCGCATCCTGCCCCATCGAGTTCTCGCCCGACACGTGTCCGGGAAGAAGACGTTCAATATCAAGGACCTGCTGAGGACGGTCAAGGCACCAGACTTCGCGCTGCCTGATATCGAGCAAGACCTAGTGGTCTTCGCAGTGGTAGCCAAGAAATCGGAGCCTCGCTCACACAAGCCCAGTGCCGTGAAGGGCAACCAGCCGCAGGAGGATCCGCGGAAGTACATGGTCCTGAATCTAGTTGATTTGGAGTACGAGCTGGACTTGTTCCTCTTCAATACTGGATTTAATCGGTACTGGAAGCTAACAGAGGGCACGGTGGTCGCGATCCTCAACCCGAGCGTGATGCCCCCTCCGCCCGGCAGACAGGACACGGGGCGGTTCAGCCTGGTCATCAACTCGGACGAGGACACGATTCTCGAGATCGGCGCTGCGCGCGACTTGGGCTTCTGTCAGGCGATCAAGAAGGACGGCAGCCTGTGCAGCGCATGGGTGAACAAGAGGAGGACGCAGTACTGCGAGTTCCACTCCAACGAGGCGGTCCGGAAGCAGCGATCGACGCGGATGGAGGTGAATACCCAGGGATTCGGCGGACGCGACAGGTACAAGAGCCACTCACAGCAGTCATCCATGTCGAAGGAGCCGTTCGAGTTCGGGCAGAGCGGCAGCGCCAGCGCCAGCGGCAAGAAGAAGGCCGACAACTACGACTGGGAGACCAAGACGCAATGGTTCGTGTCGAAGACGCACAGCGCTGCCGACCTGATTGACGGTAAGGATCGAAGCGCCGCCGATCGCAGGGACAAGGCTGAGTTTTTGAAAAGGAGCCTGGAAGCGAAGGAGCGGGAACGCGAAATGATGAAGAAGCTCGGACAGATCGGCCACGCCGCGGGGAAGGAGTACATGCAACGGTCAGCAGTACCAGCAAACACCAACACCAACAGCGGCAGCGGCAGCGCCAAAGGCAACGGCAACAGCAACAGCGACAATAACAACGCAACGCACGCACCGGGCACCCAGGCGGGGGCCTCAGGCCTTGGCCCCGTCGGGGGCGGCTTCTCGGCGGATGCGGCAGACGAGCCGGTCAGGCCCGGCATAGCGTCCCTCTTCCTGGATAAAGAGCGTGAAATCCACCTCAGCCCCATCAAGAGGAAGCGGACTGGCAGCTCCAACGCGGGATCAATATCTAGCGTCGACCAGAACGGTGCCAAGGAGGCGGCAGCGGCAGCAGCAGCAGCAGCAGCGGGCAAGCCAGGGGGCGGGGGCGGGCTCGGCTGGGGCAGCGGCTTGAGGGAGAAGCTCTCCAACATGAGGGACGGAGAGAAGCTGAAGCCGGAGCAGCCGCCGCTCCGGAAGAAGACGCGGTTCGTGACGGATAAGGGGATCCGCGAGGCGGGCCGGGAGAGTCTCGGGAACCTGGCGGAGAGGCAGATTATGCTCGGAGACGACATTGACGATGAGCTGATCATTGTAAATTAAGACGATGCTCATGCGGATTATTGGTTGTCGTCGCTTTCTTCCGACCCACATTCTCTCTCTCACACACACACTTTTTTTCTCTCTCTGTCTTTCCATTTTCTACTTTTCTTTCGACTCACCTTGACGCCTTGCTCGGATTTTCTTATTTCCTTTACTTTGGGAGGATGGGTTGGGCCATGGTCGATTCCGCGCTGAGGGGTTTGGAAAAGGAGCGCCGCGCGGTCGGAAAATGGTGAACGGGACTGGTTTACGAGATCACGACGAAAAGGAATGGACTTAGACACCAGGAGTCAAGGCTGGGCTCTCACTTTGCTTCCCCCGAGTCATCTTCAGCCGCTCTTTCATTTTCACTTGTTTCTCTTCCGCCTCTCTCTCGCACCTGTAGTGGCTGCAACGCCGCGCGGTCCTCAACATCATAATTCTGGCTTACAGGTGCGCAGTCCCAAGGGGATCGGTTGTTCTCGGCGTAGACGAGCCGCGGAAATGGGAAAACGTTCAGTTACGACGGTTTGTCCTGGCTTGTACCAGTGTGTTCTCGGACGGTGATGGCTGAGCGGTGATGAGACTTGCATTCGATCCTATGTATGTATGTGTGTGTATGTAGGTCAGGCGTCTTGGCGAACGCCGTGGGGTGAGACAGACGGGAGGGAAAGGTGAGCAAAGGGAGGATCTCGAGCGCAGGGAGGCTCCGAGGATCAAGTGCCTTTCTGACGGATCTCGCGCGTTCCGCCTGCCTGTATTGGTGTCGAAATAGCGATGGAGATGACAGGACTTTTGAGGCCCAGAAATGATGGACTCTGTTGAATACTTGGCGTGATGGTGCTCTGGGTTCTGGATTCTTCGTTGGTGATGGCCTGTCAGGTTTGAACTTCAGCCGTGTCGCACGACGGCCCGAGCAGCCTGCGAGCTACATGTATATTGCCTGTACGAGAGGCTCGGGCAGCTCGGCGTCACAGATGCTCGGGATGGAGTCTGTTGATGCAGTCGGGCAGCGCTGTGTATGCTCTCGCATATCAACTTTTAGTCATGCGATCCTACCGGCACGAATTGGACTCGGACTCCTCACGAGGAGGTCGTGCGGTGCCAGGACTCAGCTCGCTCATGCAGGGAGCGCAGGCGGATTGGCTATTTTCATGATTCTCAGGCCGACACGCCTACGCGGATGGATCTGTTGTGATGGGAGAAGACGAGGCTCCGGTCCACATGCAAGTCCAGCTGCTGCCGCGGCCCCCTTCGATGGATGCTGTGGACGAGGCTCTGACCCGAGGTGTGTGGGGGGTCGTGGCACCAAGCCCGGGCTTGTGCGAAGTGAGGCCTGCGAGACTCGGGATGCTGGTTTCGGAAGCTGAGGCCGGCGTTTGGTCTGGACGGCTCTGTTTCGGAGGAATCCACGTTTTTTTTTTTATGTTTTTTTTTCTCTCTCTTTGCTTCTTCTCAGACCTCACTCGGTGGGCGGGTATGTCGCGCGACGGATGATAGGTTATGCTGGTCTCGCCCTGGGCAGGATTTAGCAGATTGCGGCTGGAGTCGAAGGTGACAGGTAGAAAACAGGGACTCATCGAAGGAGACGAGGAGGCAGAGGGAAAAGGGGCACCAGCGTCAATCTTCATGTTTGCTCAGTACTATATCGGTGTAGGGTAGCTTGTTTACTTTGCATTGAAGGCGTTTAAGGGGCGAAGGGGTGAGACGCAGCAGAGATTACGGGGGACTCCGTGCATGTGCTCTGTGAGATGGATCGCGTCCTCCGAGGCTGGTCTGGAGTCCCGAGGCCGTCGACCGGTCGAGAGCGCGGCGCTGGAGATTGTGCAGTCTGATTCGACTGTGAGCGGCCTTCGTATTGCGCTGACGGCTATGCGGCAGCACGTCTGACTGTGTGAAGAGAAGTGTCGCGTTCCTGCGAGTCGTGCTGACGAGGATCAGGCTGCAGATCGTCAATATGAAGCCGGGGCGTTGCGTCATGCGATGTGGGCTTTGTTTGCGGGGAGCTCGTTTGCACGAGATGATGAAAGGCAAACGACATTGACATTGGTGAGTGATGGGCGTGGCGATGAGGCTGCTTGTACGAGTACAGGTATTTCCATGCCGGCTTCTCGTCGTACGAGATCAATGTGATATGGCAGGACGTCAACGATCGACCGCGCACTCCCTGCTCCGTCTCCATAGGGGAATGCCGCATTGATCGGAGCGAGTGGTGCTGCGCGCAATCTAGGATACGGGGCTCCCAATCAAAGATGGGTCCCTCGCTGACGGGGACGGCTTACCAGATGCTGACGCGCCGCGGCCGCTCTTGAACCTGGTTCTATACAGAAGAAGGGAGGCTCGGCGTGCATCCATGGTTATGTACGGAGTATGGAGTATAGAAGTTGTTTTGATGCATGATGCAAAGGCGGCTCCTGAGAGAACTTGAGCAGAACCGACTATATCCGCTAGGGAAATTGGGACGAGACATGATGGGCCGACTGCTGGCATTGATGATTCGAGAGAGCGCGGGCTAGAGGAGACAGCCCCGTCACCTTCCACTACATATGGAGAGGTAGTGCTGGCACCCCGTATCTCGTATTGCAAAGGCTCCTCGATGCCGTGCTACCGGGACGAGTACGAGTACATTGCGGTACTCATACATCTACCTGTACCGTACAGGTACAGGTAGCTCCCGGTGGTCGATGCTGAGTGGATCTTGATGGCCCTGTCAGACGCATGCACCCCGGACGGAGAAGCGCTGCTCACCGAGAGAGCGAGAGACGCGTCGAGCCATACGGAGTCCACGTACGGAGTACTCGTACTCCCTAGACAGATGCAGAAAGCACAGAAGCTCGGCCGACCAACATCGATAGACGGGTGCTCAGGAACACAGCACGCGACCAACGGCTGATTTGTCATGATGCCCAGTCGCATTGATGAATTGATGGATGGATCGCGAGCGTCGATGGCTGCCCCTGAGCTGGGGGGGAAACGGCCCCCCTGAGATGGGTGGATGCGAGCGAGCCGAATGGGCGGAGGCCGGATTGCCGAGCCCCGCCCGGGATGCTGGGGCTGGAGGATGGAGGATCCGCTGATTCCAGGCACTCGAGGCACTAAAGGCACTCCCTGCCGGGGATGGGGCCACAGGGGTCGAGCCCTGGGGGTGCTTTGAGGTATCGAACCGTCTAGTGCGTGCTGTATGTACGGAGTACGAGTACCAGGTTAGCAAGTTGTTGCTCAAGGTTCAATAGGGCCGCCGTTTGGCGCGCGGGGCGCTGCTGATCCTCCCTCTTCCTCACCATATTCGAAGCAATTCTGTGCCAGTAGATTCTGATCGCCGCGCGGGGTTTGTTGGGGGTTTCTAAAATTACCCACCGATACACACGCGAATGGCCTCGCGACGAGTCACGAGTCGGACTGACCATCAATCCATCGCCACCTGTCTTCAGGGCGTTGGCTGGATGAGGAATGGGGGCAAGAAAAAGGAAGAAGACAGTGATCAATCAATGGAGGTTGATGTCAAGAATTGAAGAGGCGAGAGCGTCGTCGGATCGTCAGGTGACCAAAGCCCTACGGCTGAAAGTGCTTGGCGCCTTCCTCGACTTTCAAAAGGGTCCAGGCCGCTGGGCGGGCGCCGCGCGGAAGGAGCGACGCAGGCCCGGCGGCGACGCTCGGGGAAGGAAGGATCGACCAAGGCCATCCAGATGATGGGATCGTGCGACCCAATTGAAGGTGGAAGGATCGACCCTCCGACTGTCTTCGACTCTCTCCGACCCTTCTGGATGCCTCATCCTCGCATCCTCAAACACGCAATACCTGGAATCGCAATGTTGGACTCGTGGACTCGCTGGCATCCATCTTGGCATCAACCGACCGCTCCGCAGAGTGTGCGCACAACATCAATCCAAACCGATACTCCGTACTCCGTGCTCGTACTGCCCGACCAACCGGCATGCCTTGCGGTCACATGCCCCTGGGAATGGGCACATCCCCCCACACGCGCGAGACGATGCGCTCGAGAAGCGATTCCCGAAAGCGAAAAAAAAAAAAAAGAACAAGGTCAAGAGACTCTTGTTGCGGGAATGCCAGCGACGATGCGAAGATGCGGGCGCTCCAAAAAATATGGACCCCGTTTGAATAGAGGCTTGATCGACAAGACGGCGGACGGCCGATTGGCAGCGTGCCTGCATGCGAGTAGTAGTACCTCTCGTACGGGACCATCCATCACCTACCTCCCAAGCAGTACCTATACACTAATTCGTCGATGCCCTGGTCCTGCCGATCCACGCATGGCGCTCACTGCTGAATCGTTTGCTCCAGTCGTTTCGTCGACAAGGCCGCATCTCAAGCCTCCCTCGCCGGCGGACATGTGGGTACCTCTGATGGATGCTCTGCGTACCGCTGCAGCCGACAAACTGTCGATCTCAGGGTCCTATACCAATCGATCTCAGTCTCGACAAACAAAAATGAAGGAAAAAAAAGAAAAAGAAGAAGAGGAAGGGAACCACGACATTCGGACAGGAACCTCGCCCGCGTCATCTTCATCGGCTGGGCAATATATACGCTGTGTATCGGCGCTCGGTCTGGCGGCAGACTCCCGACAAGTCTCTGCTGCTCGTCCCACACACCTCTGGATTCCAGTCTTCTTCCACAACGCGTGGCGTGTTATCTCTGCCTGGCTCTGGCTGCAAGACTCCGATATTCTGGCCTCGTGTCGAATGATTTCACATACGTGCAAACGAGGCTTGCAATATTGGCCGTCGATTTATTCATGACTGCATCCTGCCGGCATCTTTCGCCCGATATTATCGGTGCTTGCCTCCGCCGTATGTATGTACGCATATATTCGTACATACAAGTGAAAGGCCGGGTTGCACTCTTTGCCAGGGCTGCAGAAAACATTGTACGAGTACTCGTACATACGGAGAACAATATCCCAGCTTGGTTCGTACACGCCCCCTCCTCGTCCTGGTTTGGCCATGACCTTGTCAAACAGGACCCCTATCTTCTTCCTTTTTTTTCTTATTTTTTTTCATGAGTTTTGGGCCTGGAATGCTATGGGTCCTGTTCCGGAGCGCCTAGTCGAGGTGCAAGTGCCCATGAAATTGGACCGCGGCCTCCTCCGCCGCCGTCCTTACCGCAAAAAGCACATTCTGGAATCCTCCTCCGTACCGGTACTGACCAGTCAAATTTCGGTCCTGCTACGATCCGCACTCCGACTCGCTCAGGCGCGGCTGTCAGGGAAACAAGAGGCATGTCTCAGGATAACGCGACACAGACATGCTCGAGAGTCTTCCGTGAACTGCTGGGCTTTTCAAGGAGCTAAGTTGGGAGGGACAGGGACGCGGCACTTCAACGAGTACGGTACCTGCACTCACCTTTTGCCAGGCTCTAATCGGACCCCCCCCTTTTTCCACGCCCCCTTTTCATTCTCAACACGGAGCAATCCAGAGATACCGGTATATGCATTGGAAAGTCACCTTCAGTGCCCCCATGATCGGGTGATGTCTGCCATCAGCCATTACGGGAATCATCTCTTCGTCTTGATCTCCCAGTGTTCTCACGAGATGGGCATCTTCTTCTCACGAGGTCGGGTCCGGATGGAGGGCGGGCAAGTCGCCAACCGCCGCCTCACTCCATGGTTCAGCTCCTGCGTCCAATCTCGACCTTTCTGCTGGCGCGCAGCACTCGCTCGTACCCAACCGACTAGGCCAATGGGCACAGAGAGCCGCTGCAAATGAAGCTGGGACCCGACAGGGATCTACCCCGGCACATAAGTTGATGCATGTACGAGTACTCCGTACGAGTGCACAATGTATCAAAGCAGCTGTCGCCTGCAGGGCTGGGCTGTGCCGTCGCGCACCGTGGCAAGGGGCCCGGCACCTGCGACTCCGTACTCGTACGAGTACTCGTATGTACACCATGCGACCAGCTCCCACGGCCGGTGGCGTTACGAGGAGACGTGCCTCGAGGCCGCGCAGCCTGTGCCGCTTCATTCTTTCGATTCCGTTGTCTGCGAAGAAGAAGAAGCGGCGGCGGCGGCGGCAGCAGCAGCAGCAGCAAACTCAGGGGTGGCCTGCTTCGATCCCACCGGGGAGGATTTGATTGACTCTCCTCCTGTGGCGTGTGGCCCTGCGTCTTGGCTGTGGGGAGCTTTCCTAGACAAGAAAATTTGGTACTCCCTTCCGAGCACGTTGGAACATAAATGTCTTCTGAGCCCCAAACTCCCTTCCCTTAGAAGACCCCTTCTGCTTTCCGTTGCACGTATCCTGGGAGGAAAGAGGAACATTGAAGGGATTGAAGAGTAGCAGCAGAGAAAAGAAGGGTCTAGTATCTCTTGGCTTTGCGGAAAAAAAAAAAGAGACGCTCTTTTCTTCTCCCTCCTCGACATCATGATCCTGTCAAGAGCCGTCTCCGTCTTGGCTCTGGCCGCCGTTTCACAGGCACAGAACCCTTATCCCGTCACCGGCGCTGCTGCTCCCGGCGGAGGTCCTGCCGTTCCTCTGAGAAAAAACATCAATGATCTCCAGCGCGAGGGTGGTCCTACATGGTATGGTTCTTCTTCTTGGCCGTCTTGGACCATCCGACACCGGCCTCCAAGGGTTCGCCAGCTCTTGTTGCTTACACGCGCCCGCGATGTGATCTAGGGACCTTTACATCCAGGCCCTCGCGGCCATGTACTCGACGGCCGACTCCGACTGGCTCAGCTACTTCCAGATCGCTGGCATTCACGGCGAGCCTTACATCCAGTGGAATCACACGGGCTCACAGGCCGGCGATGGCTGGCTGGGCTACTGCCCCCATGGTGTGAGTCGATGCCGGAGTTGACTTTGACTGACAACTTTTGACAAAGGATGATTGAGTTGCTGATGGTTCAATGGTGGCGGCTCTCTAGGAAGCGATCTTCGCGACGTGGCACCGCCCGTACGTGATGCTGTTCGAGCAGGTCCTCGTCAACAACGCGCTGAGGATCGCCTCAACGTATCCCTCGCGGTACCGCGCCAGTTATATGGATGCCGCGCAAAACCTCAGAGCCCCCTTTTGGGATTGGGGCGCGGACTCGACCGTCCCTCAGTCGACCGTCCCCACGTCATTACCGATCAACGTCGTCAGCGGGAACACCATCCGACAGGTCCAGTTCGACAATCCTCTCCAGACTTACAAGTTCCCCAAGGCCGCCCTCAACGGAAAGTACGGCGACTTCGAGCCCGGCGCGTCCCGAACCGTCCGATGCCCTTCCCCGAAGAGCTACCCCGCCTCTGCCAACGCCAACCTCGCCGACCGTCCGTACAAGCAATGGGTCTACGACACCATGACCCAGGCCACCACCTTCATCAACTTCGCCTCCACCAGCGGTGACGGCATCAACCTCGAGTCCATCCACAACGCCATCCACTGGGACGGCGCCTGCGCGCAGCAGTTCCTGGCCCCCGAGACCTCGGCCTTCGACCCGCTCTTCTGGTTGCACCACTCCAACGTCGACCGCCTCTGGGCCTACTGGGAGGCCCTCCAGCCCGACCAGACCGTCTTCACCAACACATACTCGGGCCAGTCTCGGTGGGGCGTCAAGGGCGGCACCACCATCTCCAACCAGTCCCCGCTCCTGCCCTTCTACAGCGCCGACGGCCAGCTCTACACCTCGACTAGCGTTACCTCCCTGTCCACCTTTGGATACACGTACGAGGGCATGGAGTACTGGGCCAAGTCGGCCGACCAGATGAAGTCGGACGTCTCCACCATCATCAACAAGCTCTACGCGACTAAGAGCTCCGGCTTGTTCAGCCGGGACGCCGCGACCTCGTCGCGACCGCAGCAGAAGCAGCGCCACTTCGTCAAGCTCTCCGTCAACGTTGCCGACCTGACGGTGCGCCCCGTCAACATCGCCGTCTACGTCGGGGGCAAGAAGGCCTGCAGCATGGTCGTCATGAGACTCCCCGCCACCGGGATGGTCAAGGGCGGCTGCTCCATCGACGATGCCCTCGAGGAGCTGCAGGCGAGCAACACCACGATGTCGGCTCTGAACGCGGCCCAGAACCTCCGCGACTTTATGACCGTCGACATTCAAAAGGTACAGTCTCCACCATCCCAACAAGCAAGCCAACCTGCTGACCTTGAACCTCTCCCCCAAAATAGATTGATGGTTCGCGAATCCCCGTCAGCAGCGTTCCCAGCCTCCAGTTCCAGGCCGAGACCGTCGACGTGATACTCCCCACCGCCATCAACAAGCTTCCCGAGTTCGGACAGCGCATCCAGCACACAGTCTTCAAGGTCCTCGAGCAAACTGGTGAGTGAAACTTTTGAGCTCTTCGTTCAGCCATCCCGTCGTACTGACTCATGCAAACAGAGGACTGCCTTAATGAAATCGTCAGCTCCCTTGCGGCCGGGAGACTGTCGCTCTGCGGATTGAAGAAATAGACGGCGCATGATGATCATTATTTTTTGTTCCCTTTTTCATCTCTGCATTGCTATACGCCTCTCCTCGCTCTCACCTACCGAGCCTCCGGCGTTTGCAGCCCCGCCCCTTTTCTTTTTTTTCTTCCTCTTGATTACTCTTGCATGGCCTTTTAGATTTCACGGCGCGTGTTTGATACGGACCTGTTCAATGATAGATATGGGAGCCAACGTCTGTAAATAATATCCTTTCCCGCCCCCCTCCTCTCTCTCTCTTTCTCTTTGGTCTTTCCGCACGGAAGAGCGGGTTTGAGACGTCGTGCCGCTCCAAGGGCTGGGGAGGGGGGTCATGTCATGATAATAAAGCAACTTTACCTCGATTGTTCATTTCTCCATACTACGGCTCTTGATGGTAATTGTCATTGGGTTTTAGATGAGGATTATGAGACGAAACGAAGACCGGATGGGATGGGATGGGATGAGATGAGGATAGGGAATTCCTCAAGGACGAGGTATTTCCGAGCATGAGGCCTTAATGAGAGGACTGAGATCACTGGGTGGTAAGAACTGAATTAGGGGAAGGATGTCTAATAAAGATTCGAGTTGAAGATTTGACGAGTCGTGGATGAGGATGACAGAGTCTCGTGTATGTATGTGGATGCGCGAGATGCTTGCCAGGGTCCCATCGAAGATTTTTAGTACGCCTACGGGGTACGAGAGGGAAGGAAAAAAAATAGCGCCCGATGCTCGGCATATGTCCACCAACATCAACCCGAAGCCTTCGCGCACGCACGCACGCACACGGCACTCCCATCCTACGAGTAGCCCGGGAACACTCGCAAATCCCACGATATCGCGAGACAAGATGCCCTTCCAGGTGCTCACGCCGCTCGAGTCGGACGCGCCGGCGGTCGCGGCGCTGCACCTCCGCGCGATGCGGGACAACCTGCTCGTGCACGCGCAGCTGCCGACGGCGGCGGCGCTCGGGGCGGCGCGGGCGTGGCTCGCGGCGGACACGGTGGCGCACATCCGGCGCGGGGACATGGGGGTGCTCGTGGCGCGGGAGGACGCGGCGGCGGGGGGCGCGGTGGTCGGGTTCGCCAAGTGGTTCGTGAGGAGGGCGGGCGGGGCGGAGGAGGAGGAGGTGCCGGCGGAGGGGGAGCTGGAGGGGGCGCGGAGGGAGTACTTCGAGCGCTATGTCGAGCGGACGGGGCGGATGAGGGGGGAGGTCGTGGGGGATGCGGAGTACTACCGTGAGTTTGGGCCCTCCTTTTTTTTTTCTATTTCTCCTGCCCCCCCCGTCGACTGCTGCTTTTTGGTGAGGGTGAGAGGATCGAGGATCGAGCAAGACTGAGCGTGTGTGTAGACCCGACGTATATCTGCACGGATCCGGACTTTGAGAGGCGCGGGGTGGGCTCGCTGCTGTTGAGCAGGGTCAAGGAGCTCGCGGCCGCGGAGGACGGCGGGCGGGGGCTGCCGGTTGTGCTGGAGGCGACGATGGAGGCGGTCGGGTTTTATGAGAGGAACGGGTTCGAGGTCGTGGGCGGGCTGGAGCTGATGCTGCCGGAGAAGGGGGCCGACGAGCCGACGGTGCGGTATGAGGAGAAGTGCATGGTCTGGACTCCTGGAGGCCTGGGCAGGCTAGCGGCGGCGGCCGAGGCTTATGGGACGACTCGGCAGTCCGGATGAGGGGCGGCCGGGTCGCACCGCAGGCCCGATCTCGCCAAGATCCCGCCATGGGCCCTGTGCTTCCGAGTGACCCCGAGCCTAGGTATGGATTTCGGAGCACGGAGTACCATAGATCCATGTTTCATCCGCGGGGAGGGGACGCGGCTAATCCAAGCACAATTAGCAAGAGAGCGAGTGTGAGAGTACGGAGTACGAAACGCCGCTCAACAAGACGATTCAAGGAACGACTCGGGTAATGGCTCCTCCTGCAGAAGTGCTCTCGCCTGGTATTCCCGAGGCTCGTCTCATCGGCCGTCTTGGCTCCCCGGCCGTCGTCCCGCGGCGCACCCATCACGCGCAGGCCGCAGATGCTGGGGCGGGCTAGCCTCTTATCTCCCCGTCTGATTTGGTAATTCGCTGCGTCAGAGCTGATGGTCTGAGATAAGCCGTCGAGCTGCCATCCATGCCGCGGCAACATCCAGTTCTGAGGAACGTGGTCGCGGGGGGGGGAAAACGGTCGATGAGTTGAGGATCGAGAGAAGTCGAGGGAGTCGAGGAGGTCGAGGAGGTTGAGAAGGGGATGTGACATCATCGCTCTTTCTGTTTCCAGATTGTGGATGATCGTGGTCGTTCCTTCTCTCTCGAGAGCATCGCTTGGTGATGACTAATGCGCACCATGAGGGGAAACAATTACTGAAAATAAAATAAAAAATAACAAAAAAATAAATTGGAAAATCAAATTCAAAGGGGGATGCAGACTGAGTCAGATCGAGCAAGACCCTGCCCGTGATGCATCATCATGGGCGCTTTGAAACGCTCAGTCGCCCCCGCGTTTCCAGGTCCCGGGAATAACAAGTGCTGGACGCAACTCGCACTCGTATGTACGAGACTTGAGTAAGTCCTGGTTGACGTCTTATCCGAGTCCTGTTCTCGTCTGATCATGGATCCCCAGTCCTTTGCGAGCTTGTGCCGACCATCATGCTCTCCTCAACCTCGAGCTCTCGTGCCCTCAGGTATGGAGTATTGCTGCATTCAAAGGCGACAGATGGTCGTACGAAGAGATCCATAGCTCATACGGGAACTACTAGGCTACCCGCGTGCCCGCCGCGTCCATCGTCGGTTCTCCCGCAAGCAGCAGCAGCAGCAGACCACCAGGCTCCCGCCGGGCTTATCGCATCGATCCGTCCACCCACCATCCATCCAGCCATCCCACGACAGGGCTGCCAATTGTCCAATCTCGAGGCGGGCACGCGAGACTTATCATCTTTCCCGGCTTATCGTCTCCACCCCTCTCCGAATTGAAACGAGTCCGACCCCTCCCCAGCTCCATCCGAGTCCACGGCCTCCACGCCCTCTCCCCCACAGCATCTCCAGTGGACCGATCTTGAATCGCATCCCACCGATTCCACAAACCTTGCCCGATCCGACCAGTGAGAGCCCGCTCATTTGTTATCTGCGCTTATCTTGTGTCTGCATCCCTGATCCCCTAGGTCCGCTATCGCTCCATCCAGCGATCGACCAGAAGGGGCCCCGTTCTGCAGACCTCCAGCCTCGAGCCGGCGCCCTTTCCATCAATGCCTGCTACCGAGTACCTCTCGTATGTATGTATGTATGTATGTATGTACAGAGGTAGTAGGGAGCTGCCCTGCATTGGTGGCCGGTCGGACCCTTTTCGTTGCATCAACCGTCGTCATCAACGCCATCACCAACAATCCCCATCGTCCGAGATCTCCTGCTACACGGCCCCGTCCCGAGGCGAATCGTCAACGCCTCTTTGTCTCCTGTGCCTGCCTTTCACGCTGCTCCCATCCTCCCTTGCCCCTTGATTGTTCCTTGAAGCGAGAACAGGCTTCTTCAGCGCCTCGGCCATTGCGTCACACCATCCAATCCATTGTCCTGCGTGGGGTGGGGGGTCTTGTACGTTCGTCCTGTCTCATCCTCGACGACTTGCTACCTGTGTCCTCATCTCTCTCGACACACGGTAGGCGACAACAAAAGAACACGCAAGAGAGGACGGACCGTTTGGATGAGGACGGGAGAAGAAAGTGGCTTCCATATATCTCTACGACTGACGCATCCGCATCCCTTATCTCGAATTCGGATCCTGCACCCCTTCTCACATGGGCAGATACTGCGAGCAGGTCCCGGCTATCATCCCTATTCGATAGGAACTTACACGCTCATTTCTCAATATCTGCCCTTCAACAGGTGTCTGCATACGACTGAGTGCAACTGACAACCCAACACGCGCCTGCGTACGGAGTACCGCTATCTCTGAGCACCGAGGATCGTCTCGGTCCTCGTCCATACACAGCCCACGCGCTACCACCTACCTCTGCATACATACATACATACATACAGGTACGGCTTTCCATCACGGGGCTTCCCTGGCACGGCCGATAATAGATATGGGACACGACGCTGCTGTCCAGCGCACCGCGCCAATCGCCATCGCTCCCAAGCCCCCTCGGTCGGAGCCCGTACCGCGCCGGCAGAGCAGCAAGGCTTCGCGCGGCGGTCGCTTCGAGATAGGCCCTGCCGCGACTCTGCATCCCAGCAAGGGGCCCGCCGCTGTCGACTCCTCCTCGGCATCGACCAGCTTCCCTGCGTCAGCCGCCGGGCCCGCATGCCAGGCCTGCCGCTTCTCGGGTGCGAGATGCACCTCTGCGGGCGAGGATGAGGATGGCTGCTCGCCCTGCCAGATCAACGGTGTCGAATGCTCCCTCGAAACCCCGAGTCCTCAGACCCGTAAGAGGAAGCTCAATGGTGACTTTGCTGATGATAGCGGTAAAAGAGGGTTAGTACTTCACCTTATCTCTCTCTCTCTCCCCTTCTTCTCCTTGCTTCCCCTTCGACAAACATATTGCTTGGTTTTCTCGCTTTCCCTGGTCTTTGGCCGTGCCTTTGATCTGCTTCGCCTCGATTCTCCCTGTCCGGTATTCTTGCCAACCCTTCCAATGTCACCTGGAACGGTGAAACTTGATGATCCCGCGCAGCGTTCCGTCCTCTCGAACCATGATTGACTTTCCCAGCTCCCCCGGGATTTCCGGTCGGCGACAACAGAACTCGAGTCTCTCAAGCACCGCCGCGAGCAGCTCGTTCCTCGAGGACATGGCAAACGTCGGTGGCCCGACCATGCTGAAAAAGACCCTTGGCCTTCAGGAGGATCGATACAGCCAGTACATTGGTCCCACGACAGACTTCGAGCCCTCCCTGATCAATCTCTCCCCCTTTGACCCCTACGATGAGAGCCTGCTCGCCCGCGGCACCCTCCGCAAGGTCAGCGACAACGACACCTTCCTCATGCTCCCGGACCACAACACGCCCGGCTTCGAGCATGTGAGAGAGGACCTCGACACCATTGAGCGCGTCGTCGCCCCCCATGGCCGAAAGCTCGTCGACCTCTTCTTCAAGATAGTCCATCCGGGACTGCCCATCATCCAGAAGGGCGTCTTTCTCGAAAAGTACGAGCGCTCGTACCGCGAGTTCTCACCCCCGATACTCGCCGTCGTATACCTCCTGGCCATCAATTGGTGGGATCACAGCGAGGAGCTCTCCAAGGTGCCCCGGCCCGACGTGCGAGAGCTGGAGAAGATCACTCGCGCCACGCTCGAGGATGCCATGTTCCGACCAAAGCTGTCGACCATTCAGGCTGGGCTCCTGCTATCCCAGAAGCCCGAGGGCGACCAGTGGGCCCCCACGGCACAGCTGGTCGCCATCGCACAGGAGCTCGGGCTCCATCTCGATTGCTCCACCTGGAAGATCCCGCCGTGGGAGAAGGGCCTGAGGCGGAGGCTGGCGTGGGCGCTGTATATGCAGGATAAATGGGGCGCTCTCGTCCACGGCCGCCCGTCCCACATCTTTGCCTCGAACTGGGCGGTGCGACCCCTGAAGCCCAACGACTTTCCCGACGTGGAATGGGACGAGAACGACGAGGAGGAGCGGGAAGACATAGAAAAGGGGCGGCTTGTCTTTATGAGATTCATCCAGCTCTCGGAGATACTGGCCGAGATCCTCGACACCTTCTACACCCTGCAGGCGATGCAGGATGTGACCAACACGGGGCCGCAGGCCACGCAGTTTGTGCTCTCGCTCGCGAAGCCCATCCAGCTCAAGCTCAAGGAGTGGTACAGCGGGCTGCCGGCCAACACCCGGCTCGATTCGTACTCGGCGGGCAGGCTGTCGCCGAGGCTCTCATGCATCGGGTACCTGCATCTCGGGTATTTCGCCGCGGAGATCACCCTCCATCGGCGCATCATCCGGTCCCTGGCATCCAACACGGCCTCGGTAGACCCGTACGTGCAGCACATTTGCCGCAGCGCGGCCAAGGCGCGCCTCATCTCCGCCATGGACTTTGTCAACCGGCTGACGCCCAACCACCTCCGGTCCTTTTGGTACTTCGCCTCCAAGACCAACTTCGCCCTCATCGGCACCTTCGGCTCCCTGCTCTGGGCGACGTCGCCCGGCCGGGAGGAAGCGGAGTGGTACCGCCGCCGCCTCGGCGAGTACCGATGGACCCTGTCGGTGAGCTCCAAGCCCGGCGAGGGCAAGGGCCTGACCGAATTCGCCATGACGATGCTGGACATCTCGACGGGCCTGCTGAAGCAGCTGCCGGAGAAGCCGTCGATGAGCCGCACGGCCAGCACGGCGGAGCTGTCGGTGCAGTCGGGGCCGGGGTCGTTCTCGGGCGGGGCGAGCATACTGGGGAGCTTTAGCAATCTAGCCAGTGCGGATGTCAGCGGTATGCAAAGTCCCGAGAGCGAGTCGGAGAGCAGCGATGGCATGGACGATGATTATGCGACTCCTGTATGAAAGAATGATGAATTATGAGTAACGATCAAAAGCGATGAACATCGCATTTTAGCTGGACATGGCTGCTGTTTTCTTTTCTTTTTTTTTTTCTCTTATCCGTCTTTTTGGTTTCAAACCTTGCTCCGGCGGCCGCATGTTCACATATCGAGGGGCCTGAACAGTGACGACCGCGGCCGAACTTGGATAGAGGAGTCGTGGTCAAACGTATCTTGTTCACGATGCCATCGTGCGTCGAAACCTCGATGTATCCGCATGATCAGGGAAAATGATACGGAGTATGTGCCGTGTTGATGGCTCGAACCTTGACAGGAATCGAAGTCTAGCACGAGCAGGGCGGAAGTGCCACCAAATAGCATCGAATCGAGACGAAAGCCTAGTATACATATATCTCGATGCCGTGGACTCTGACGGATGTCGTGATCTGCACGGCGATGATGTTCTGGCTCCATCTGATGTCGCAATTTTCGAGCCGCGAGGGACTCGCTCATACGGAATTGCATCATATAATCAATACGAGCAGGAGCTTACTGGGGGGAGGCACTGCGCCACATTCTGTTTCATGCACCGCCACGCGCCACACTTCTCGACAAGGGAGACGACGACACATCGAGGAGGGGGAGGGGAAGGGGATCTCGAGGCCCATTTCATCCCCTCTGCCCTCCCCATTCATCGTCGGGTCAATTTGGACATACGTCTCTCAATTCAGCTCGGCATGGGGAAGCCAGACGCTAGGAAGAGGCGGAAGCCCGTCGCGGCCGGTCCGCAAGAGGCCTCCTCCTCCAAGCAACCCCGCGTCCTCACGCAGGCCCTGCTCATCGCCAGGAGCGTCATCCTCATCGCCCTCCTCGGCGCGTTCGCCAACGTCTCGCAGCTCACGCTGGCGCCCGTCTACGGCTCCATCCCGGCCGGGGCGTGGCACCCGCACGTGCTCATCACGGGCTGCTTCGCCGGGTGGGCCGGCAACCTCGCGCTGCGGCACCTGCTGCCCGTCCGGACGGCCAAGCTGCTGCCGCTCGTGGCGCTGTGCGTGCCGACGGCGCAGTTCTTCCTGTTCCGGCTCAGCGGGCCGCTGGGCCCGCGGCTCGGCCCGCTCGTCACCGAGGGCGCGACGCTGCTCCCGCTCGCGGCGCTGACGGCCTCGAGCGTCGCCGACGCGGCCGAGGGCGTGCGCGCGCCGCCCCTGCTGCCGGCGTTCGTCGCCGACGCCGCGCCGGGCCTGCTCTCGTGGCTCGTCCTGCAGCAGGCGCGCGCGCGCTCGGCGGCGCACATCGCCGCGCACGTCGGCAGCGCGTTCCACTACACCCGCATCGGCATGGAGCTGTGCCTCGCGGGCGCGTGGGCGCTGCTCGCGCCGTCGGCGTACCTCGTGCTCGCGCTGCCGGCGCTGCTGCACACGGCGCTCGTCAACCCGCACGTCGCCACGTTCACCGGCACCGCCGCGCTCAACGGCCGCATGCGCGCCGACGGGTGGGCGCTGCTCGCCCGCAGGGAGAGCGTCACGGGGTACATCAGCGTCGCGCAGAACACGGCCGACATGGCCCGCGTGCTGAGGGCCGACCACAGCCTGCTCGGGGGCGACTGGGTCGACTACCGCGGACCCAAGGTGACGGAGCCCGTGTACAGCGTGTTTGTGATGCTCGAGGCCGTGAGGCTCGTCGGGAGGCGCGAGCCGCTCGAGGATGCCGACGCCACGGCCCTCGTGATGTGAGTCTTCCCCCCCC